>SNQJ01S0051817.1:38468-73884 GCA_010110895.2 Picea sitchensis
CTTCTTTGAATGAGTGTGGGTACACTTTGGGATCCCACAGTCTATCATCTCAGATCGGGACATCAGGTTCCTTAGTACATTTTGGTCCAGCCTCTGGTCGATGGTGGACACAAAGCTTACCAATTCCGCAACTTTCCATCCACAAACTGATGGTTAGACAGAGGTCGTCAACTGGATGATTGTACACATTCTGTGAATGTACAAATCAAAGCATCCATGCACATGGGATGAGAACCTCCCCTATGTACAACACAACTACAACCAGTCTCTCCATATATCAACCAACCACAACCCCTTCCAGGTGGGCTTGGGATTCCAGCCACTATGTCCCATTGACGTAGCCATGCCATTTGTGGTTACTCAGGCAGATTCAACCCATGTCCAGTCTGAGTTTGAAAAGGAAAATAGCTTCATTGATCGCATTCAACACATCCACCAATAGGTTCATGACAAATTGGAGAGAGCCAATGCTAAGTGCAAGAAGCGACATGATCAACATCGGGTGCCACACAACTTCCAGGTGGGTGACAAAGTGTGGCTACATTTGCAAAAGGAGCGCCTTGCTGGAATCTACCACAAGATTCATTCACTCTGATATGGGCCATACACCATCACCAAGGATGTAGGGGACAATGCCTTTGAGCTCAGTAATCAACCATTCCTTGGTCTGCACCCAGTGTTCAATGTGAACCTCCTTCGACCCTACTTTCCACCTCTATTGGACACATCCGACATGGTAGAACAAATCACACCAATAGAGTTAAACCCAAATTGTATCGAACAAGCTAGAAATGATCAGATTATGGACACACAGATCAAGAACACCCACCAGCAAAAGATCCAACTATATCAAGTTGTCAAAGTAGGCCAACTCCTTCACCAGGGCAAGTGGCTCACCATGGACCAAGTTCAACAGAAGTTTCCTCATCTCATGGAGGAACTCAACCCAATGGGGACCATTGCTTCCTAAGGGGTGAGGAATGATCCGAGTAGATATTGGTGGCCACCCACCTATTCCACTTGGACCCACACCATTGTTTCTTTCAATTTTTCAGTTTCCTTGATTGTAGCACAATTTACTATTTTAGCAGTTTTTCGGGTCCTAAACTTCTGTAGCTTTTTTGAGGCCCTAAACGACATTTTTTTGGCATCAAACCTTCGACGAATATCCGTCAGTTCTGGACTCAATATTGGCTATCAGCAGTGTATTCCTCGGAAGATTTTTCTAACGATGTATCATGTGCGTCAAACTTAAATAGTATGCCAAATTTACGACCCTGGGAAATTGATGTACCAATTTACCCCGACAGGGCCTATATTCTAGAGTTTCATCTCCTAGGGTTAGGTTTTCAGATGTTTAGGGTTTTTCATTGTTTCTCAATAATATATAGGCCTTCGAGCCTCATTGTAACATAGATTTCAAAGGCCATTAGCCACCACATCTCTTCTCAAATATAATCTACCAATGCCCTAGCTATTTTATTTCCATTCTGTCTATAAGCATATTTCAGTCAATTGTTGTTAATGAAATGAAGTTTTATTTCCTCTGCATCTCTGTGTGTATGTTTATTTCTTTATTTCATTATGTTTTTGCATAAATCTGGATCACTGGTATCATAGCATTCTTCTCTTTCTTGATCCTTCTTTTCATGTCCCCAACTAGGTCGGGGTATAAGGAGTTAGGGCTCGATCTGGTTGAACCGTTGCAACATCAACCTCGCAAACCCCGATGGCCGCCCATGGGGGAAGAAAATAAAGACGAGGGAGTAGGAGATCCTATCAAATTATTTCTCAAGGAAGCCCTCGAGAAACAAAGGAATGTGATGATGGAAAAATTTTCCTAGATCCTTCAACGACTTCCCAATGGGAGCACATCTACATCCAACAACCACTCTGGAGGTGCCACTCCTTTTAAGGTACAAGAAAACTTTGACATTCCCATATTTGAGGGCCAAATATATGCAGATGTTGTAGATATATGGTTGAATCTGTTAGAAGGATATTTCTCGGTTCATGACTTTTCTGACCAAGAAAAGAGTATTTTTTCACTCCTTAAAGACGCCCCCCATGTCAAGGACTGATGGGAAACCTACTGGGAGAAGCAGAGCGAGGGGGAACCCTCTATTTTCTCAGTCGCACCCAGTTGAATTCTTTTCGAGATGCCATCAAGGAATACTATTATCCCATGGGGAGATATGAGGAAAAATACATACAATGGACTATGCTGCAGCAACAAAGGGACCAAGACGTGCATGAGATGACAAATCTGTTTCATACCCTGTGCACAAAGTTGGGTATCAAAGATTCAAAGAAACATTTGGTGTTAAAGTACCACAATTGTCTGCATAGATACATTAAGGAGGAAATGGAGTTCCTCGACATCTCCTTGATTGGTGCGACATACCGATATGCTACCAAGATTGAGTAGAAGTTCAAATAGAATAAGTGAGACTTTGGGTCTGCAAATCATAAGCAAGGGAAAGGTACCCCCAAACCATTGAACAAAGGACCAAGCCAAGGTGGGGCAGCCCAAGACAACTTGCCAAAGCCACAAGCAAAGAACAACACCGCGAAGCCAAAAAAGGACATGGGGAAGTGGTGTGAGTTCCATAAGAGCTCCACTCACAACACAAGTGAGTGTGGGGCCAAGCAGTCATTGGTAGCCGAGTTGAAGGCTTTTGAATCAAATGCAAGCTCCGAATTTGAATCAGAACCCAATAAGGGGAATGACAGGGAGAAGAATATTATGGATGCGGAGCCCAATGCCACCGTTTCCACCATGAAGATCCAAAATAAGGAACTAGAAGATCCAGAGGACGCGGAGTGCCTCTTCCATTCCTAGATGTGGGTAAAGGGTTCCCTGTTGCAGTTCATTGTCGACAACCAGAGCCAAAACAACCTCATATGAGTAGAGGTCATGAAACAACTGGTCTTGTTGACCACAACACACCCACAAACATACACCATCGGGTGGCTGCACCAAGGATGGGACCTCCGCATCAGCCCACAATGCTACCTTCTCTACAGCATCAAGGCCTTCACAGATGAGGTATTATTTGACATTGCTCCTCTTCATGTTTCTGATGTATTATTAGGCCAACCATACTTGTGGAAGCGACATGCTATGTATGAGTCTAAGCTGCATGTTGTCATTATTACTTTAGGCAATAATCTATACAAGATACCGGAAATAGCACCGCCTACAACCATCTCTTTGGTTACTGTAAAACAATGCAGTAAGATCATTTCCAAAACCAGGAAATTTGTTTTCCTGATGATCCGCTCTGAGGGAAAGAAGAAGACTGTGGCCACGACCTCTAGATAGGGCCCCTCTACACAACAACAATAGATGGATAAGTTCATAAGGAGTATGAGGACATATTCACCTCCCCTGCAAGGGTGCCTCTACACTGCTAGGTCAAGAACCCCATTAATATGACCCCATGTGCGCCACTGCCCAATGAACCAATCTATCGGTGCTCTGTTATGGAGAATGAAAAAATCAAGAGGCAAATTCAGGAGATGTTTCAAAAAGGTCAGATCTAGCCAAGTTCATCACCCTGTGGGAGCCCGATCATGCTGGTGCAGAAGAAGTATGGGAATTGGAGAATCTGCATTGACTATTGGGCGCTGAACAAGATCATTGTCCAGAATAGGAATCGATCCCATAGATTGATGACCTTCTGGACCAACTCAAGGGGGAAGAATATTTCAGTCTGATTGACTTGAAGTCTGGGTATCACCAGGTACCAATCGAACCCTTAGATGTGTGGAAGACTGCCTTCAAATCCAAGGAGGGCCTTTTCAAATGACTGGTAATGCCTTTCGGGTTGACGAATTCCCCTGCAACCTTCATGAGTGATCCAGATTATTTTCGGCACGAAATGAGAGCAGAGATATAATAAAGAAATGCACAGAGATATCATGGATATCCAATAATATAACATAAATGTATCAAAGATGCAACCATAAAAACATAGATACAATAATAAACGATTTATATTAATGAAATAAATGTACAGAGACTGTAAAAATATAGAGTGAAAGACTCACTAGAATGTTGGCAGCTTATCTTTGAGAAGAGATGTGATGACTACTCGCATTTGCAAGAAGATGATTAAAATGAGGCTCTGAAGGCCTTTTTACAATAAATAGGAATTCCAAAAACCCTAGATATCCAAAAAACTAACCCTAAGAGATGAAGTGCCAAAAGTCATGTGGGCCCCGTTTGGGTAAGTTAGTACATCAAATTCCTGGGGTCGTAAATTTTGCATACGATCTCCGTTTTAGGCGCATGTTAGCGTGTTGGAAAGGTATCATTTAGGAAATTAATTTTGGGGGAAATATCGAAGGAATTCCTATATCGCTCTCCGTTTTCCCAAAAACATCGTTTAGGGCCTCAAAATGGCCCCGAAAGTTAAAAACTGCTAAAAATAGTAAATTACCAAAATTTCCAAAAAACTGTTTTGAGCCAGTTGGAAAAGGTGGGTGGCCATTGATATCCACCTCGATGAATGAGGCTAATGGAAGAAATATTCTGACCATTCACCAACTCATTTGTAGTGGTGTACTTGGATGACATTCTGATCTTCAGCCAGACTTGGGAAGAGCACCTCGAGCACATCCGACAGGTCCTCCAAACACTGCGACAACACAAGTTGTGTGACAATTTGGAGATGTGCACTTTTGGCATGACCCAGGTTCAGTATATCAGACACATTATTGATGAGCGGTGGGTGCACATGGATCTAGCCAAGATCCAAGTCATTTGGGATTGGCCAACCCCAACCACCCTAACAGAGCTCCGCAACTTTTTGGGTCTTTCCAATTTCTACTGCATGTTCGTGTTGGGATTCTCTCATATCACTTGGCCTTTGAGTCAATTCACCAAGGGAGGAGTGAAAAAAAAATTATTTTGGTCTAAATATCAACATAAGGCATTCAAAGAGTTGAATCATCGCCTATGCTCTGCACCAGTGCTCACATTACCAGACGTGCAACAACCATTTCAGATCGAGACAAATGCCTTCAACTATGCTATTGGGGTAGTCCTTAACCAATAGGGGCATCCAGTGGCATATCATAGTGAGACACTTTCCAACATAGTCCCGAAGTATCCAAATTATGACAAAGATATCAATTCCATTGTGAAGGCTTGCCGACAATGGAAGCATTACATTTTGGGAAATGAAATGGTCATCCAAATAGAGCACCGACCCTTGTAGTTCATACAGACACAAGGGAAGTTGCCAAACAATCGCCATCAAAAGTGGTCCACATACCTGCAAATTTTTCATTTGAACATTAAGTACAAGAAAGGAAGCACCGATAATGTCACAGACTTCCTCAGCCGACCACCTATCATGGTACTAACCATGATTCTCAACTCTTGTGGGCATGAGACTTTCGATTGGCTGCTTCTCTACAAAAGTAATCCAAAATTCTGCCACACATACAATACACTCTTGGAGGGTAAGTAAGTTCCTAATTTTCACCTGTAGGATGCCCTGTTATGTCACTTGGGACACCTTTGTGTTCCTTCAAGTGAGTGTGCCAATATTATTTGGGAGGCACACTACAGTCGGGTCACTGGGAATTTCAGGGTCGATAAAACTGTGGCAGTACTACAAAAGTATTTCTATTGGCCGAACCTTGGACAGGATGTCAGGAAGTACATCGAGCCTTGCACTGCTTGTGCCATTACTAAACTAACCTTCAAGAAGAAAGGCCTCTATACTCCACTACCTACCCCTAGTCGACCTTGGGAATCCATCTCCATGGATTACATGTCGGGCCTTCCTTCTACTAAGCATGGCAATGACTGTGTTTTTGTGGTTGTCGACAGATTCTCTAAGATGTCCATTATGATGGTCTGCAAGAAGAATATCACAGTAGAAGCCACTACTTAACTCTTCTTCGAACAAGTGTGTGTACACTTTGGGATCCCACAGTCTATCATCTCATACCGGGACAACAGGTTCCTCAATACATTTTGGTCTAGCCTCTGGTCAATGCTGAACACCAAGCTTACCAAGTCCACAACTTTCCATCTGCAAATTGATGGCTAGACAAATGTCCTCAACCAGATGATTGTACACATTCTGTGCATGTACAACTCAAAGAATCCACACACATGGGATGAGATCCTCCCCTATGTACAAAAAAACTACAACTGGGCACTCCATAGCTCAACCAGCCACAGACCCTTTCAGGTGGGCTTGGGATTCCAACCACTATGTCCCATTGACGTAGCCATGCCATTTGCGGCTACTTAGGCAGATTCATCCCATGTCCAGTCTGAGCCTGACAAGGAAAATATCTTCATTGAGAACATTCAACACATCCACCAATAGGTTCATGACATATTGGACAGAGCCAATGCTAAGTATAAGAAACAACATGATCAACATCGCGTGCCACACAACTTCTAGGTGGGTGACAAAGTGTGGCTACATTTGCAAAAGGAGCGCCTCACTGGACTCTACTGCAAGATTCACCAGCTCTGATATGAGCTATACACCATCACCAAGGATATAGGGGACAATGCCTTTGAGCTCAGTATTCCACCATTCCTTGGTCTGCACCCAGTGTTCAATGTGGACTACCTTCTACCCTACTTTCCACCTCTAATGGACACATCCAACATGGCAGAACAACTCACACCAACAACGTTAAACGCAGATTGCATGGAACAAGCCACAACTGATCGGATTATGGGCACATGGATCAGGAATACCTGCCAACAGAGGATCTAGCTATATTGAGTTGTCAAAGCAGGCCAACTCCTTAACTAGGCCAATTGGCTTACCAGGGACCAAGTTCAACAGAAGCTTCCTCATCTAATGGAGGAACTCAACACAATGGGGACCATTTCTTCCTGAGGGGGGAGGAATGATCCAGGTGGATATTGGTGGCCACCCACCTATTGCACTTGGACCCACACCATTGTTTCTTTCATTTTTTTAGTTTCCTTAATTGTAGCACAATTTACTATTTTTAACAGTTTTTCGGGTCCTGAACTTCCGGAACCATTTTGAGGCTTTAAACGATGCTTTTTTGGCATCAAACCTCCTACGAATAAGAGTTCGTCCCGTACTCGATATTCACTTCCAGTAGTGTAGTCCTCATATAGATATTTCGAATGATGTATCATGTGCATCAAACGGAGATAGTATGCCAAAGTTAAGACCCTCGGAAATTGATGTACCAATTTACCCCGACGGGGCCCATATTTTGGCGTTTCATCTCCTAGGGTTAGGTTTTTGTATGTTTAGGGTTTTCCATTGTTTCCCAATAATTTATAGGCCTTCGGGCCTCATTGTAACACAGAGTTCAGAGGCCAGTAGCCACCACATATCTTCTCAGAGATAAGCTACCAACAACCTAGCTATTTTATTTCCGTTATGTCTATAAGAATATTTCAATCATTTGTTGTTAATGAAATGAAGTTTTATTTTCACTGCATCTCTATATTTATGTGTATTTCTATATTTCATTGTGTTCCTGCATAAATCTGGATCATTGGTATCAGAGCAATCTTCTCTTTCTCGATCCTTCTTTGCTTGTCCCCAACGAGGTCGGGGTATAAGGAGTTAGCGCTCGATCTGGTTGAACCGTTCCAAGATCAGCCTCAGAAACCCCGACGATTTCCCATGGGGGAAGAAAATAAATATGAGAGAGTAGGATATCCTATCAAATTATTGCTCGAGGAGGCCCTTGAGAAACAAAGGAATGCGAGGATGGACAAATTTTCCCAGATCCTTCAACAACTTCCCACTGGCAGCACATCTACATCCAACAACCACTCTGGAGGTGCCACTCCTTGTAAGGTACAAGTAAAGTTTGACATTCCCATATTTGAGGGATAAATAAAAGTAGATGTGATAGATAGATGGTTGAATATGTTAAAAGGATACTTCTTGTTTCATGTCTTTTCTGACCGAGAAAGGATTATTTTTGCACTCTTTAAAGCCACCCCCCCATGTCAAGGACTGATGGGAAACCTACTGGGAGCAGCAGAGCAAGGGGGAACCCTCTCTATTCTCGGTCCCACCCACTTGGAATTCTTTTCGAGATGCCATCAAGGAAAAATGTTATCCCATGGGTAGCTATGAGGACAAATACATACAATGGACTATGCTGCGGAAACAAAGGGACCATGATGTGCATGAGTTGACGAATCTGTTTCATACCCTACGCACAAAGTTGGGTATCAAAGATTCAGAGAAACATTTGGTGTTAAAGTACCGCAGTTGTTTGCATAGATACATTCAGGAGTAAATGGATTTCCTTGACATCTCCTCACTTGGTGCAGTATACCAGTATGTTGCTAAGATTGAGCAGAAGTTCAAACAGAAGAAGAGAGACTTTGGGTTTGTGAATTAGTAGCAAGGGAAAGGTACCCCCAAACCGCCAAACAAAGGACCAAGCCAAGGCAGTGTGACCCAGGACAACCCTCCAAATCCACAAGAAAATAAAAACACCACGAAGCCAAATAAGGACATGGGGAAGTTGTGTGAGTTCCATAAGAGCTCCACTCACAACACAAGTGAGTGTCGGGGCAAGCAGTCACTGGTATCCGAATTGAAGGATTTTGAATCGAATGGAGGCTCTGACTCTAAATTAGAACTTGACAAGGGGAATGATAGGGGGAATCATATTATCGATGCGGAGCCCAACGCCACATTTTCCACCATGAAGATCCAGAATAAGGAACCAGAAGATCCAGAGGAGGCAGAGTGTCTCTTCCATTTCCAGATGTGGGTATAGGGTCACTCATTGCAGTTCATTTTCAACAACGGGAGCCAGAAAAACCTCATCTCAGTAGAGGTCATCAAATGGCTGGGCTTGTCGACCACAAAACACCCACAACCATACACCATAGGGTGGTTGCACCAAGAATGAGACCTCCATGTCAGGCATCAATGCTACCTTACCTACAACATACAGGCCTTCATGGATGAGGTATTATGTGACATTGCTCCTCTTGATGTTTTTGATGTATTATTAGACCAACCATACTTGTGGAAGCAACATGTTGTGTATGAGTCCAGGCCTCATGGTGTTATTATTACTTTGGGCAATATGTTGTACAGGATACTAGAAATAGAACCACCTACAACCATCTCTTTGGTTACTGTAAAACAATGCAATAAGATCATTGCCAAAACCAAGAAATTTGTTTTCCTGATGATTCACCCCGAGGGAAAGAAGAAGACTATGGCCATGACCTCCAAACAGGGCCCCTCTGCACGAAAAAAACAAATTGATAAGATCATGGAGGAGTAAGAGGACATATTCACCTCCCCCACAGGGTTGCCTCTACACTGCCAAGTCAAGCACCCCATCAATCTGACCCCAGGTGCGTTGCTTCCCAATGGAACAATCTATCAACACTCTGTTATGGAGAATGACGAAATCGAGAGGCAGATTCAGGAGCTTTTGTAGAAAGGTCACATCCGACCAAGTTCATCGCCCTGTGGGAGCCCAATCGTGCTGGTGTAGAAGAAGGATGGGACATGGAGACTCTGCATTGACTATCGGGTGCTGAACAAGATCACTGTTCAGAATAGGTACCTGATCCCACATATTGATGACCTTCTGGACTAACTAAAGGGGGAGAAATATTTTAGCAAGATCGAATTGAAGTTTGGGTATCACCAAGTACCAATCGAACCCTCAGATGTGTGGAAGACTGCCTTCAAATCCAAGGAGGGCCTTTTTGAATGGTTGGTCATGCCTTTTGGGTTGACAAATGCCCCTCCAACCTTCATGAGGCTAATGGAAGACATATTTTGACCATTCACCAACTCATTTGTAGTGGTGTACTTGGATGACATTCTTATCTTCAACCAGACTTGGGAAGAGCACCTCCATTACATCCGACAAGTCCTCCAAACAGTGTGGCAACACAAGTTGTGTGATAATTTGGAGAAGTACAGATTTGGCATGACCCAGGTTCAGTATTTGGGATACATTATTGATGAGCGGTGGGTGCATGTGTATCCAGCCAAGATCCAAGTCATTCGGGATTGGCCAGCCCCAACCACCCTAACAGAGATCTGCAGTTTTTTGGGTCTTGCCAATTTCTACTGCAGGTTCGTGTTGGGATTCTCTCATATCACTTGGCCCTTGAGTCAAGTCACTAAGGGAGGAGCGAAAGAAAAATTCTTTTGGTATGAATCTCAACAGAATGAGTTTGAAGAGTTGAAGCATCGCCTCTACTCTACACTAGTGCTCACATCACCAAACTTGCAACAACCATTTGAGATCAAGACAGATGCCTTCGACTATGCTATTGAGGAAATCCTTACTCAACAGGGGCATCCAGTGGCATATCACAGTGAGACAGTTTCAACACAGTATGGAAGTATCCCACTTATGAAAAAAAGATGTATTCCATTGTGTAGGCATGCCAAGAATGGAAGCATTTCATTTTGGGAAAGGAAATAGTCATCCACACAGACCACTGTCCCTTGCAGTTGATACAGACACAAGGGAAGTTGTAGAACGATCTCCATCAGAAGTGGTCAACATACCTGTAACCATTTCATTTGAACATTAAGTACAAGAAAGGAAGCACCAATAATGTTACAGATTGCCTCAGCTGACCACCTATCATTGCGCTAACCACGGTGCTCAACTCTTGTGGGAACGAGACCTCCGATTGGCCGCTTCTCTACAAAAGTGATCCAAAATTCCACCACACATACAATACTCTCTTGGAGGGTAAAAAAGTTCCTAATTTTCACCTCTAGGATGCCCTGCTATGTCACCTGGGACACCTTTGTGTTCCTTCAAGTGAGTGTGCCAAGATTATTTGGGAGGCGCACTACAGTCGATCGCTGGGCATTTCGGGGTCGATAAAACCATGGTAGTACTACAAAAGTATTTCCATTGGACGAACCTTTGACATGATGTCAGGATGTACATCAAGTCTTGCATTGCTTGCACCATTTCCAAACTGACCATCAAGAGGCAAGGCCTCTAAACTCCGCTGCCTACCCCTAGTCAACCTTGGGAATCCATCTCCATGGATTACATGTCGTTCCTTCCTTATACTAAGCATGGAAATGACTGTGTTTTTGTGGTTGTCGATAGATTCTCGAAGATGTCCGTTATGATGGCCTGCAAGAAGAATATCACAACAGAAGCAACTGCTAAAATCTTCTTTGAATGAGTGTGGGTACACTTTGGGATCCCACAATATATCATCTCAGATCGGGACAACATGTTCCTTAGTACATTTTGGTTCAGAATCTGGTCGATGCTGGACACCAAGATTACCAAGTCCAAAGCTTTCCATCCGCAAATTGATGGCCAAACAAAGGTCATCAACCAGATGATCGTACACATTCTGTGGATGTACAACTCAAAACATCCACTCACATGGGATGAGAGCCTCCTCTATGTACAACATAGCTACAACCGGGCTCCCCATAGATCAACTAGCCACAACCCCTTTCAGGTGGGCTTGGGATTCCGTCCACTATGTCCCATTGATGTAGCCATGCCATTTGCGGCTACTCAGGCAGATGCAGCCCATGTCAAGTTTGAGGATGACAAGGAAAAAAACTTCATTAAGCGCATTCATCACATCCACCAACATTTTCATGACATCTTGGACAGAGCCAATGCTAATTACAATAAGTGACATGATCAACTTCGGGTGCCACACAAATTCCAGGTGGGCGACAAAGTGTGGCTACATTTGCAAAAGGAGTGCCCCGCTGGACTCTATCTCAAGATTCTCCCGCTTCAATATGGGCCATACACCATCAATAAGGATATAGGGGACAATGCCTTTGAGCTCAATATTCCACCATTCCTTGGTCTTCACCCAGTGTTCAATGTGGACATCCTTCGAGCCTACTTTCCACCTCTACTGGACACATCCAACATGGCAGAACAACTCACACTAACAAAGTTAAATACATATTGCATGGAACAAGCCACAACTGATTGGATTATGGAAACATGGATCAAGAACACCCCCCATCATAGGATCCAGCTATATCGAGTTGTCAAAGCAGGCCAACTCCTTCACTAGGGAAAGTGGCTCACCAGGGACCAAGTTTAGCAGAAGTTTCCTCATCTCATGGAGGAACTCAATGCAATGGGGACCATTGCTTCCTAAGGGGGGAGGAATGATTCAGGTGGATATTGGTGGCCACCCACCTATTCCACTTGGAACCACACCATTATTTCTTTCTATTTTTTAGTTTCCTTAATTGTAGCACAGATTACTATTTTTAGCAGTTTTTCGGGTCCTGAACTTCCGAAGTCGTTTTGAGGCCCTAAATGATGTTTTTTTGGCATCAATCCTGTAAAGAATATGGGATCTTTCCGGACTTGATATTCACTGTCAGCAATGTAGTTCTCCGATATATCTTTCTAATGATGTATCATGTGTGTCAAATGTAGATAGTATGCTAAAGTTACAACCCTGTGAAATTGATGTACCAATTTACCCCGACGGGGCCCATATTCTAGTGCTTCATCTCCTAGGGTTAGATTTTTGGATGTTTAGGGTTTTCCATTGTTTCTCAATAATATATAGGCCTTCGAGCCTCATTGTAACACATATTTAAGAGGCTAGTAGCCTCCACATCTCTTCTCAGAGATAAGCTACCAGTGCCCTAGCTGTTTTATTTCCATTCTATCTATAAGCATATTTCAGTCATTTGTTGTTAATGAAATGAAGTTTTATTTCTGCTGCATATCTGCGTTTATGTCTATTTTTGTATTTCATTGTGTTCCTGCATAAATATAGGTCACCTTCAGGCATCAAATCAACAAAATTTCCCTTCTTCGGATGACCCAAAAGGGATAGGAACATACCCTATGGTCATATAAAGGAAAAGAAAGAGTACTAGAAAGAACGTTCCATAACAAGGGGATGCTACTCAGAGGATGAAGGGAGATAGGGAAGTTTGCAGATTCAACAACATAACTTTTTACCTTGGTTGTCATGTTCATTTATTCCCTCAAAGGTGCCTTTATACCATCCTCAAGGGGTTGAGGTGGTTGAATTCCATTGTTTAAAGGCTCAGGGGAGTTTGGGAATGAGCCCAACCGAAAAAACTACTCAAAAATGTGGAATTATTTCATTTTTCAATTTTTTTTAGGGCATATGCTGGTTGCACACTAGAAAAGTGTGGACATCCACGGGTTGCACATTTATGACCCACGGAATGGAAACAAAACTATTTTTTTTTATATGAACTTGATGCAGGAGTATGGGATTTGGATTTGCAAGCTAGGGATAAGGACTAAGACATCTCACAAATGCAACTGATGTGGAACATTATGGTATAACAAATGCCCCCTAATGTGTGAGGTCAGAAGGGAAATTGATGGCCAAAATACATTATAACTTCGAGAGGCGAGGATACAATGAAATAGAGCCAATGAAAGTTTTTGAACAACTGATCCAAGAACATAAACCACCAACAGAGATCAAGTAAGAGTATTCTCTTCCTAATTTGGGCATACCCATGCTCAAGAGTGATGTAAGCATGGCCATAAATAAATTACACTACAGATCCATGGCACATATGAAAGTATGACTGTTATCCATGGCCACAAATAATACACAGTGGATCCATGTGATATATAAAGTAGAAATCATGGCCACAATGAATACATAGTGGATCCATGAAAAATAGATCATATCCACGAATAGATACACAATGGAGCTATGTCTTACAACCAAAATCAGAGGATATCTGGAGTCATTGGAGTGAACAGGTTTATCCTCTACAAGTAGAGATGTATGAGGAGTGGTACAATATGTAGTGTAGGAGCACAAAATATTTGATGCTCGTACTTCACCCGAAGTCTTCAAAATGATCCATCGTGCTACAAGTATACACCATGTAAATAGATGTGTTGGGGTTGAACATAGTGAGACACTATTTGATTACCAATCATTGATGTATACCATTAACAAACATGAGACGACCCACTGATCATGATAATGGGATTCAAGGTACCATGGTACAATATAACAAGTGTGAATGAATGAGTTGGTGTTGAACACCTGGTAGAATCTATCGAGTAGGGGACATTGATGTATTCCCACTATCAATAGCTAGGGAACCTTCCACTGATGACTACATGCCCCAAGGTACCAAAAAATGACTCTAGATCCATGTCCCAGAGCAAGATGTTTTGAAGTCAATAGGAAGAGATCCATTGGAAGGAAGGAATTAAGGCATCCTCCATCATCCAACACGAGGGGTAGCAAAAGGCCAAATACTTGGAAGGACTCAGAGAGATAGATTCTAAGGACAACACCAAGGTACAACTCTGACATGCACCAGATGGAATAACGCACGACAAAGACTCTCTGAATAGTAGAAAATAATGGAAACTACTGACAAAAATGAGGAATCTACCAATGGGATCAAATGGAAACCAAGGTACTGCATAAATCTCTATATGTGATGATTGTTTTTGACGTCAAACACAAGGGAAAAAACTAAGTCAATGACCAATGATGGTTTGTCATTTTTTGAGCGCAAGGTCACCTATCAATAATGGAAATAGGCCTAGGGTGTAACTCTAGGTCATGCTCTCAGAGAAATGTGTCAGAGTCGATAAGAGAAGAACTACCAGCAAGAAGTTAATGGGGACCTTCTATACTAGCATGAGTGAGAGACAAAGATACTTGTGATGTTGAGACGTACTTGACTAACATGGGAAGGCTGACTTGAAAGGTTAGATGCTTGTTGCAAAATGGACGACTCGGGCTAAAAATTCCCTTGAAAAAGAACACGACACATTATGTGACTTAGGCAACATGAATTATAGAATGGGATATGTTTGTGACATAGGAGGTATCAACAAATGCTCCATATGGTTGGAAGAATAACCAATTGGAAGAGATTATGTTCAACAATGAGACAAAGTCTCCTAAAGCCATACTAAACCCAAAATAGTGAGACATTGACTCAAATATTGTTCTTTTTTCAAGGGCGATAAGATTGTTGCCACCAAAAGAGATAGATGATTTCCTCCTCTTTTTGGTTTTTTTATTTCTTTTTCTTTTTTTCATATTATTAAATCCCGAAAAAGAATAAAATAATGTTATAGTAAAGTGGAGGAAACAATTGTCGTGGGAAAGAAAACTAGTTCCAAAGTGAAAGGAACATATCCATGCTCAATGAAAGGAAACATGTGTAGGATAAGGACACTCAGGGGATGTTTCCTCCAGGATTAAGGTGTTGAGTTGCAAAGGCATAAATTGTAAGGCTAGGAACTAGTAGGAATGCATAAGCGAATGGTTCAACAATAACAAGCTGAAGTTGACATTAGGCCTAAAAGCGCAAGTGGTTAATATGCAATGTAATTACAAATCAACCAAATTTTTGAAGCCTTGTGGGTACATTAGCTAGAAATATATTGAGAAGAACTCATGAGGCTTCAATGCAACAACATGGCAGGACTACAGAGGGCTTCTGAGCCTATGAGAATACTATAGCATAGGTGTCAAAAATGCTAGTGAGGTACTAACTAGGACACCCATGGAGAGGCAATATCTACCATCTGTAAGCGACACCTTCAAGCGACTTGAAAGGTGTAGTGCCACTAACAAATGGGGTTGATCCTATGAAAGATATGTGGTTAATTTGGATAGATGCATAGTGCAGGAAGAATGAAACCTACCCTATATGAAAATAAAGAATACAATACTTATTGAAGGATCCAAATAAATGCCAACATTATTGGAATTTATGAGAGGGAGTCATGTGGGTAACGCCCAGAAAAAAGACTGAGAAGAAGATATATGATTCAATGCAAAGTCGTGGTGGGACTAAACAAGACTCTCGAGCCTAACAAAAAAATTATAGTATGGACATGTGAATACGAAGGATTCTAAACTAGGATCCCCATGGAAGGTAGGCTCTACCATTAACGAGATGACATTTTGAGCAGAGAGATGGGTTTATGTCGCAAGTTAATGGGATTGACCCTAAGGACAAGTGGAGATCACAATTGTTAATGAAAAAAGTGCAAGGCATGTAGGTCCTATTTCAAAATTCCAGTCGTGTGAAAACATTACCTACCTAAAGTCTTGAAAAAGACTTGGTCAACTGAAAAGGACCAAAATATACCTAAAGCATAGATGTACTAGCTGAAAAGACAACCATAACACTACAATATTGTATTGACATTAGTTTGATTGAGGAAAAATAAAAAAACTATGGAAAAGTGGGTTTTAAAATTTCATAAATAGTGACAATTTACCATTTACCATACCATTTTCACCATTTTACCCAAAATTGTCCAAAATTGACCAAAACCATCTTACCTTGGAGCAGAGATTGTGGGAGCTTGGAGCGACAAAAACACGAGTTGTCTGGACCAAGTAAGATTTTTTCCTTTTCCTATCAATTTTATCTTTTCCAATTTTACATTTGCATGAGAAATAGAGGACCACCCCCCCTTTTTATCACAAATTCTGTGTATCTGTGGTTCTTTCATAAGTGGCATATGGGCACAAAGGAGCTTACTCAATATCCTTATAGACTATTGGAATCCATATGTGGAGGTGTTCATGCTTGATGGTCAATCATTGACCATCACTGTGGACGACATATACTTTATCACCGGCCTCTATCGGAGAAGAGAAGTAGTTAATATTAAAACTCATGGAGGAGTTGGCATGACTGTTGATCAATATATTTTTGTTTATTGTGAAGATGGGATTGAGAAGTCAGGGAACCAAATAAACATAAATAATTTTGTGAACCTGGGTTTGAAAATGATCCTCTACACAATGAAACAGATTGTGGGATCAACATCTTTGCATCTAGCTTCACGGTCTCAGAGGAAATGTGGTATTGAATGCTTAAGGTTGACAATGTTTGATTGGAGTACTACGATGCTCGCTTGCATGAAGACCCAAGTTACAGATTAAAAACTGTGGAAGAGAAAACAATTTGGGTTTGGGAGTGTTCTTTGTGATTTATTCTTTGAGAGAGTGCTGAGTATTATCCTGAGAGCTTTTGTCAAATAACACCAACAACGATGGCTGACTCTGATGGACCAAGTTACTGGCACGCCTAGGAGGGGGAACAATGTTCAATCCCTTTGATGATGATTTTTTTGATTGGTGGGTTCACCAAATTCCTACTATCGATGATTATCCATACACTGGGATAGACTTTTACCATGGCCCAGACATGATCATTCCTCCCAGTGTGACACTTGGAGATATAGGTAAATTTTATTTTGTATTATTTAATTTTTTAATTAGATTCAACTTAAAGGAAAGAAAAACTTGTCTTTTTGCGAGATCCATATTAATAACACTTATTTCTTAAATGTGCATATAAATCCCTTATGAGAATAGTAGGACTCCCACGACATAGGCGTCAAGGAAGAGATGATCCACGACCGAGTGATTATGCAGTTAGGACCTTGCAAAGCATGGGGAGAAACATGGATGATTTGACATGCTTGGTCCCTATGGCCACCATAGATGATCTTCCAATAGGGATGCAACGCCACATTGTTGGTGTATCTAGACATGGGTACGCCTCTTTCGACGTTTGGCAAAGTCGTAGTTTTCCATGATAGGGTTCATTGACCACATGCCTATACTTTTATGTGCCAAGACACCATTTTGTAGTTATAAACATTTGGGGTTAGAAGCCCAACTTTTGTATTATGGACCTCTTTTTGGACACACACACACACACGCACATATATATATTTTTGTGCGTTATCTTAATATACTTGCAAATAATGAAATATTTACATGTGTGAAAGTTGTGTGCTTGTGCTTAAAGACATAACAAATGCCAATCTAGAACGTAATTAGCATATTCATCAGTACTAGAATAGACTGTCTAGGAACATGTATGTATGTAATAAAATCAAAAGATCATTCTAGGAGACATACTCTAAGGAAGCAATGTAACAAAACCAGATCACAGATATGATATAAACCATTCAACTGGGACACAACCAATTGAGAGTATAAATAGACTTGGAGGGATCGAATGCCATATAACAAAGTGTCTCACAAAATTTTGATGACAACACTGTACTTGGATATTATTTGTAGTTGCCCCGAGACAAACACCTCTAATAGATACTAGATGGTTAGTGAGTGAATAAATCATCCAAGTAGCGACAGGGACGTTCCATGCACGATGATTGGCACCATCTACAAATCTGACATAAACTGATGACTCCCCTGGAATCTTCCATACAATAGAAGCATAATCATCAACAACACAAACAAAGCGAAATACACTTAAACTATATACAAAATTTAAACTTTATTTACAGGATAACTAGTGCTTGAGCCACAAGCATCAAGCATAGTACCTTTTGAGGTAGAGCCCATTTATAGGCTCTGACAACACATTACCCTCATAATCAAATAGTTCATAAGCCCCTTTTTCCAACACTCATTTAAGATATAAGGACCGCGCCATAGAGGGTCTAACTTTCCTGCTCCTAAAACATCCTTATCCAGGTCATAGACCAAAACAAGGTCACCTTCGAAGAACACTCTAGGACGAATAAACTTGTTGTGTTGGGACTTGACAGATTTCTTATGTGCCTCATTTGCTAAAGAAAAATATCAATGTTTTTGATTAATATGTTCCAAGTAAACGAGGTGATATTCAAGTTGAGTCATGTTAGGGAGGAGATCAAAAACAATTTTCAGTGAAGGGATTTTGTATTCAATCGGAAAAAATTCTTCTAATCCATGAACAAGTTGAAAAGGTGAGAATCCTATTGCAGTTTTGACAAAGGTCCGGTAGGCCCATAATGCCGGATATAACATTAAATGCCAATTTGATCTGGTTGAGTTGACGGTTCTTCTTAAAATTGTTTTCAGGGATTTCTTAACAACCTTGACCTGGCCATTGGCTTGATGATAGTAAGGAGACGAATGCTCCCACATGAAACCCGTTGAGCAATCAACACACTCTAAAAAATCCCATGTCAAATTTCACTTTTTGGGTACCACTTGATCCTTTTACTGTATGATATGACTTCAGTATGAAAATGTTGCCTTTGCTTAGCATTTTTTGTTTTTCATTTGAGTCTCTAAAAGTTTTCTTGAGCATGCGAAAACCTATAACTTAAAAGAATAACGTTTAATTAAAGAATCAACAGTCAAAACTTTTCCTGACGCGCTTAAAATTTTTTCGTCATCGGAAGGAATTAAGATATGTGAAATAAAATCACTCGATAAAACCGAAGTTTCCGAGCACCGATCTTCATCGGCATCGGTGAAAGGAAACTCTCTTTTGTGACGAGCATTACACAAAAGGATCGTCGATAGACGACCCCCGAGGCATTTCAGCATAGGCAAGTTTACAAGAGATCTAGTTCGTAGAAAACATTATAAACTTATCCCCGATCGTCGACCCCCAATACCTTTTCGGCATCGATGTTCCCAGGTTTTTGTTTACACATGGATTTTGTTTAAACCCTGATTCTGATAGATACATGTGATCAACTCCCCTATTTTCATTAGCTACGATCTGGTTTTCCCTTGAGTCATTATCCGTACCCAAGGTCCAAGCTGCACCCTTAATCAATTTTTTGCCACGTCAACGCCGTAGGATGAAACCGATTGGTGTCGGGGGTTTTGTAGAACGATATTAACGAAAACATCCATAGAACCTCACCAATTCCCAACTTCCCCACTAGGAAAGCGACACGATGGGACATTTTGACGCTAGGTACATTTAGATTCAATGCATTTAAAGAGATAATTAATTCCAAAAAACTCGCATTAGTTTCTAATTTGTGCACAAATCAAAAGGACCATTTGAATCTTTTGATACAACGCATCACCCTCTACACCTCCACCGTCAACCCACGATGAATTTAATTACATAGATTTGATGGTAGATTTGTTTGAATTTCACTCATCACCCATATTAATTGGTTGATACGACTGGTAAGATATTTTCTATTAAATCCTCTTGAGTCATTATGAACAAGATTATTCTATGTGCTAAGGAGTTTCAGAACATCAAAGAAGAACAAGATGATCAATTCGAAAGCTTCTGAACCCCCATGAGTATCAAACTACAGAGTTTAGCAAGAGTTACAGGTATGTACTAGTCTGGGTGTTCTTTGTTTTCACTTAACATATCCATTTTGATCCAATATTGCTCTGTACGTTGGCCCTGAAAGATGGTTTCATTTGAAGAAACAATTCCTCCAAGAAAACCAACCACTAGGAAATCTCCAAGAGCGTCGAAGCTAAAGGAACCAAAGGTAGGAGAAGGTTCTTCTCCAACGGCCGTGAAACAACTGGAATTTAATCCAAAACTGGTACCCGTTATCAAGACAACCACCAGGGAGGTTTTCATTCAGCCTCTGGCCTTTGGAGACACAAAGGTGAGCATAGGGACCAAGGAAACCTTCTTGCATTGGGGAGAACGCTTCCAGAAAATCAAGTGGGAAGAATTCCCCGAATATACCCTACATAGTGACCCGGATATCATAAAGCTTGATGACGAAGTGCTCCCGAATGTTTGAAGGGCATATTTGCACATGGTAGTGAGAAACACTTAGTATTCCCCTGCATAGAACTCCTAAAGTGGCTTATCGATCACACTGACACACAAAGATGTTTGATTAATGATGACAATGGCGAGTGTGTTGGGGTTTTCCTTCTAGTGGAGGTTCAGAATTAATACAATCTCAGAGAGCCGGAGGAGTGACTGAACACCGATTTTGTTATAAGTTTTTATGAGAAACACGACACCAGCAAGATGATGGATTCGTGGTGGAGAGAGGATAAAAAGTTCACCAATCGAACCTTCGGTTGGTACCCGATGACCAATTTAAGGGGGAGTCATATATCTATATAATGGTCCTCCTCTGTTAGTTGCATGGGGAGAAATATTTCTCTAGGTTTTCAGAGGCTTGGATGCCTCTAGCTTATACTATAGCCATTTTTGAAATAGGTTTTAACTGGGGTGCCATCATCTCAAAATAGCTGAGCACTTTCATTCGACAGGCTCAGATGTCGAAAGAGGGAGAAACCCCATCCTTCTATATGGTTTCCTACTTATTGGATGTCATCTGTGACAGAAATGCCTTTGTTGAAATGAACTTGAGATGGCACACCTCAGAACTCCCGGTCCATGTATATTTCGACATCTTGTGGGAAAACAGGTACAAGGAATCCTACTCTCTCATCTGCGATCAATTTATTGCACGTATTCATTTTATGTTGTTCAAGAAAGAATGCCCAAGACTGTCGGCTATGGCTAAACATATGATATCAAAGGTTGGCCATTGGTACCTAGATGAGCATGAAACCTATATCAGGGTTTTCAGAGCCACTAGAGTACCGCACCTTCTACTTGTGTATGTTCATAATTGATTGGTGGTAGGGGAAATCTATTATCAGACCATCCTGTAAGGATACAATGCTACTCTGGTAAAAGATAAGAAGTGGGCATTCATACCTTATGGATTTCATATAGGTTTCTACATGGTAAAGGACACCACTCAGGCCAAGCAAGAAGGGTTAATCCAATTGGAGTTTTGATTCGAGACTGGCCATTTTTGCAAGCATGACCCCAAGGGTCTAGTATGGAAGCACGCATCAGAAGTATCGTCCTACTGGCCATATGCCCATGACAGGTTTGAAGACAAGATCTTCACAGAAAACGCTCAAGATTGGGATGAAGTTTGGGAAGGATGAATGATCCTAAGGAAACTAGGTTCAAGGTCATGAGCTTGGATGAATAAGCAACATCCTTGGGAAAATCGACCCAAGAGGTCCTCAGGTCCAGAGAAGAAGTGGAGGCGACCGAAACAACAAACATTCCTTAGGTAACCCCGGTACAGGATAGAAGTTCCCCTGAGGCTCAGGATGCACAGGAGATAGGGATACTCATGTATGAGCAGGCACAATAGATGATGAGTTAGATGTGAGATAACCCGGACCTCATCAGGCTTCCAAGGCTCCCGACTGATAGCCTGGAAGAAATCTCGATGGGACCAAGCGGACCATAACTCATAGATCTCGATGAAATCAATGGGTTAGATGAACCTGAATCTACAATGCCACTAGTTAGGTCACCGATAGATGTGGAAAATCAAATAGGAATAGTCGGGGTATTAGTAGAAACAAGTGCATCATATCCTCTCCATGAGCTAATTAGAGGTCTATTCATATGATGAGAGCACGTAAGCATCTCTTAGGACCCCTGTAGATGTCAAAGAAGAAAAGGGACCCTAGAAGATAGTTTATCCTATCCTCGAAGTCCAAAGTAAGGAGGTTTTGCATAAAGAAAAGGAAGCCCAGAGTGTCTTAGACACAAAAATGCTCGATGCGTGAGAATCTGAAGAAGACAGTCCAAAAGTCCAACCGGGGTCGGATGAGCCAGGGGTAGAAATCCCACAGCAAGAAATCGATGTTTCGAACACCGATGAACAAGTAAGTATCAAGTCTATTCCCGACACCTCAATTTCACTCGATATTCAAATCCGCGATAAGAAACAGACAGAGGCCGGGCCTTCGGAGCACCATGAGGAAGTTCAAGAACCCAATCTTGAACAAATATACACCACCGGAAGTCTAGGAAATACACTCAGATGGGGTGATCAACAGATTCTCAAACCAGTAGACGAAGTGGTTGACATATATGTTATAGAATATGATCAAAAAAGGAAGGCCATCATTCAAAGAACAACTAAGAAGAGGAGGATCATGCTAGATTGCTCCATCCTCATCACTACAGAGGAAAATTTGGTAAACATAGAACATGCTAGAACATCTGAACTTATCGGCATAAGGAAAGCAATCTCAGATGATACCCTAGACAGAGCCAAAAGAGACGAGAAAGCACTGGCCGCTGCATTGAAATAATTGGAACATTTCCACCACCTGCCTAAGTACTATCAGGACACCACCCAAGTCGTGGTGCACCTAAGGAGCGAGTTCGAAGAGGCATATAGCAGGTTCACGAACGAGCATAATATTTTCACTGTGAAGATAACTGAGCTATAGGAAGATATTCTCATGGCACTCGCGACATGCAAGGGTATGGATTGGTGGTACGAAAAAGTGCAACAAGATGTGGAGCTAATTGACTACATTGGTGCAGTCCAACAGGGTCGAGAGAAAGAAGCACATGACATTCGAGTGGTGAGAGAAATCAGTCTAGCTCACATAAAGAAATCAACTGAATATTGGGAAAGAATGTCTCAGGAGCCACATCAAAAAATTCAAAAGAAATGGGCCAAGTGAGAGAAACACTGGGATAATATCAATCAGGTGATGAAGGATATCAGACTCCCTGATTTTGGTATGCCCAAAAAATTTGTCTACTTGCGCGACATAGTTGAGTTGCACACTAAGAAAGAATTATCATGGTCTGAAAGACTAGAAAAGGTGACCGACATAGCACCTGGACAGGTGCAACAATTTATGGAACATCCGATCAGAGCTCAAGCCATACTACAACAATTAAGTGCCAGTCTAGTGAAATGTTAGGCACATGTAGTAAAGATCATATATATTTGTGCGGCTCTGATGGAACAACACATATTTCTATACGCACACACCTGTGAAGAGCTATTCATTGACTACTCGGAGTATGAGAAAATTCACCCTTTCAAAGGGATATCTTAAGATGACTGTTGGAAAACCGTTAGGAGAGAATGCCACAGGGTGAGTTTTGTTTTGTTTAACTACACTTTAGCCGTTAATTTTAGTTAATTTCATGTTATAAATAAGAGCATCGACCAATTAGTCAAGGGTCGATGGTTGCTGCAAGAAACTCTTCTGTTTTGGTTTTGTTAAGAATTATTTCCGAGATACCTTTAATAGATAATTCCTTCTGGACCAGAGACAATATATATTTTCATCAAATGCATGTGTGATTGGACATGGAGAAGAATTATTTCCTATCTCATCTCATGAATGGATGTTGTAATGAGTAAGAGCAATTAAATCTATTGCCAAGTTAACTGGTGCAATGTTTTTATGTTCTTTTCTTTAATGATGAATATGAATCGTTGTGTTATTATGTGATGGATGATTAAGTAGGTGAATTATTTTGCTTGCCATTGTTTTATCGCATATGTGTTTTCTTTCTAATAATTAGTATCTCAGACAGTAATTGGATGCTCACATGGTTAACATATTATTATGAGGCCTGTGGTATAGAATTGTCGTTTGCATGGTTGAGTAGCGGGTTATCCCAAGCTCAGCCTCTTCTCCAGTAGTTAAACTTAATCCTATTTTTTTTCCAAGTTGGTTTATATCGGCTTACAATCTTACATCAGTCCCACCTAAGAGAAAATACAAAAAAGAGAAAGTCCCAACTGAAGGAGACGCCTTCGCAGGAAAATGTAAAGCCCATCGATTAATTGGTCGGATCACAAGATCTGGAGAACCATTCCACTATTAAATGCTATAGAGTCTAATTGGGTCCCGACATCCAGAAAAGTTACTCCCTAAGTTTTACCCTGAAACCTCAGGGTTACCTGAAGATCATATCAAGAAATTCATACTAGCAATTAGACTTATGAATGTCCAACATGAAGACATAGTATGCAGGATTTTCCTCTACACATTTGAGAAATCAACCTCTACATGGTATTTTAACTTACCTGTAGGATCCATAACTTGTTGGACTAAGTTTCAGAAGGATTTTCTAGATAAATTTGTAGAAGAAACTACCACAGGAGCTTTAATGGCTGAGTTGTTCACTGCCACCATGAGTCAAAAGGAGAAGGTTAAAGATTTCAATCAAATATTCACAACCATCTTAAACAAATTTCAGCCTGAAGCTAAACCAACTCAGGAGTTGCAAATCGAAGTATATGCTAATGCTCTCCCAGCTTCTATTTCCATGTTTGTGAAAAGGGCTGCCAAACAAACTCTGGCTGAGAATTTTGAAGAAGACAAAATGATAGAATTCCAGATGAAAGGGTGTAAATAAGGCTAGGTTTCTTTAGTTAAGAAAGAATTCCAACCCCCTCCCAGGAGAGGAATCCTTTTGACTAGACCGCCAGGGAAACAAGCGGAACAAGCTCCCGAGAAGGGTAATGGAGACATAGAAGACCTACAATGCATGGTTAAGAAATTATCAAATGAGATCATAGACATGAAGAGAAACGTGGGGGAGGGAAACCAAGGTCAAAGGCCCTATAAGCCTTTATTTAAAAGGAACCCACCATTCAAAGCAATTGAACCTCCCCCAACTAAATTAAATATCGATCTAGGAAATGTAGCATCTGATTCCTTCTGTACTTATCACCAGGAAAACCACTCTGAAAGAGACTTTCCTTAATGGGTGCATGCCATGAATTTGATGGCCAATCGGTTTCTAGACGAAATATCCCTGACCGAACAACTAAGAATTTCAGTTATGAATGTTGCTGATCAGGAAGAGATTGATCCATTAGAAGATACAACCATGCTGATATGGGATCTAGAATTAATCATGCCTTCCGATGACCTTTTTGAGTTTCAAGAATCACTCGCAGAGGTCTCTGTTGTGAAAACGAGAAGTAAGGGTCCACCTGTCTCAAAGGATCCTACTACCACTCAAATGTCGGGGGAAAGGTCAACTCCCGATCACCCAAAAGAACATTTTTCTCCCCATAGGAATCCTATTAGCATCCATACCCAAGAATCGCCTAAATTGGAGTACAATGTAGTTCAAAATTTGAAGAGGCTGAAGGCTAATATATCAATGATGGACATATGAAAAATCCCACAGCAAAAATATTTCCTCATGCAGGCTTTGAGATCGGTGGAAAACCCTACGACAAGCAATGAGAAGCAAAGAAATCTAGCTTCCACAGATCCAGTAAATAAACCAACTGTGAATACCTTCTCAGAAGATAATAAGGGAAAACCTTTTGTCCCACTGTTCCTCTTGATGTTTGAAGTCTTCAACAGGAACCTCCACAATTGTTTGGTAGATTCAGGAGCATCTTCCAACATTATGCCCTTATCTATTTGCAAAAAATTAAATGTCGTTCCTCTCAAGAGCGATAAACATGTAATACAACTAGATAGGACCCAGGTCAAGGTCATGGGGGAACTCAAATATGTAATGATCAGAATAGCAACACATCCCAAGTTTGTGCAAATAATTGATATTATTGTAGTAGATATCCCATAAGCTTATGGATTGTTATTGAGCCGAGATTGGTTTGAGAAGTTAAATGGATACTTCAATACATACTGGGCACACCTTTGGCTATTGTTGAAGGGATACAATAATATGATCATAATCAATAGGGAAAGGTATCTGAAAAATATTGTCACTGACTTAGAAACCCTGAATGAACCCTCATCGACATATTTCCCTGTCTTAGGCAATTATTCCTGCGACTTCTATTTCAGGAAATTTTCCCCTCTCTCATCTGATGTTCATCTCACTCAGAAATATGAAATGGTTTTTCAAGAGAAACCATCGATCCCGACAGAGGAAACCCTCTTCTGTCAAGAACTTGTGCTAGAGACCATGAAACAAAACATAGGAGAACAATAAAGTAATAAGAGAAAAGAATCAGATAACCTGTGCTCACAAATTTGGACCATATACTTTGATGGATCTAAGTCATAAGAGGGATCTGGGGCAAGGTGTATCCTCATTTATCCAAAACGGAAACGTCATTTCTTGTCTTGTAGAATTGAGTTAGAATGCACAAACAACACCGCTGAGTATGGAGCTCTAGTACAAGGACTAAAGAAAGCCATAGATCTAAATGTCGAAGAATTGAAGTTTTTTAGAGAATCTAAGATTATCATTAGGCAAGTAAGGAACACTATACATTGAAATTCTCCACACCTAAAGAATTATCAACAGGAAGTGCATAGGTTAATAGATCATTTTGAAGCCTTCAATATTACAACGATCCTCAGAGAAAAGAATATCCTTACTGATTCCCTAGCCACAGCTGCTTCAAGGCTGTCACCTATGGAGGATTATGAAGCCTCTCGATTCACTGTGGAGCTACTAGTGCCTAACAACATTTCTGATTGGAAGGTCTTTGAAGGGGATGAACATATCATAAACTTTCTGACTAACCAAGATAATTTCAAGGATTTTGCTATTTATGATGAAGTATTCCAGGAACAATCAACAAAAAATGATCCTCAGACAAGTCAACCAACTCACAGATCGAAGCCCCACATAATCCCAAAAGGGATAACTAATCTCGAAAAATATTTTTGACCTAAAAGAACGATTTAAGGGGCCTAAAAAAGCAAAGACCGGTAGCTCCTATCCCCTAGATGAAACTATATATCTCGAAACATAGGAAAACCCAAAGAATATAAATCTCGGTATGACTATATCTAAGGAGGAAATAAAGGCTTATCTCAAACTATTCAGACAATACCAATATGTCTTCACATGGTCCTACAAAGACCTGAAAACTTATGATACCCGTATCATTAAACACACTATACCTTTAAAACATGAAGTGAAACTGTTATCACTGAAATTTCATCCACAAATGGTTACAAAAATCCAACATCTCCAAACACCTATTAGTTCATTCATGGCCCAAAAATGCATTTCCAAAGGGCACAAACTATAGAAATAGTTATAAAATTAGCATGCACCTAGAATATAAAGGAAGTGCACACGTGTGCGCTAGTCAAAAATGCCGAAAAAGTGCACATACACCCAATGCGTGATTGTGGATGCAAAAATCTGTGCACACCTCAGAACGACACATTTATGATTCTAGTCAGCCTCCCACCCACTTCTGGTTCATCTCCCAACTCAATTTGACCCTCAAATCCAAACTGAATCCGAGTGGAGGGCTGGTCAAATACCTAAAGGTGCCCTAAAGGGATCCTTGTTCACACTATAGACCAGTTGGATAATGCCTCAAAGATTTGCTATAAAATGAGGCCATGGGTGCACTATGTTTCCAAGAATCTATTTGTATTGTTATGATTCCTCTATTCTCCTACAAGGAACCTCTTTCCTCGTTGGAGCATACAAGCACCATCTCATTGAGCTATTCACATCACCTCTTGAGTGAATGAGCTTTGGATTTCTTCATCATTTCCTTTAAGTTTGCTATTTGTAAGAAGAGCTCTTTCATTAGGGGTTCAAGATCCCTCCCTTGGAGTAAAAGGGGACCCATAAGTCTCCCTTTCTCTTTGGTGTTTCCCCACTAATACAATCTATCCATTGGGGGCATGAATATTGGTTAATTATTTGGTTAATTTTGGTTCTAATTCCCTTATGCACTTTGGTTTAGTTTCTTTAATTGTTGTTAGATTAGTTGTTTGTTTATTTCTTGTGCTTGATGTTTCTAACTCTTGCACTCACTTCTATCCTGTTCAGCTGACCCAACTGAACTTGCAAGTGTCCTTGTTTTGCTCATTCAGGTGACAAAAAGGATATGACAGATTGATGAATCCACTGGGGATAGGTATCAATTTCCTCCCCATTTGGGTTGTTTGAGCACTTATTTTTTATTTATTTAACTTGTAGGGATCATAACTGGCCCAAGCCTACCTGCAAAAAGCCAAATTTGGAGCTAAGATAAGAGAATTCCATTCGAAATTTTCTTCCCAGCCGCATATCAGAACTTGTGTGGGTTTTTCAGCTCAAAGGCGTGTCTTCCGAGAACGTGCGCCAATAGCACTGTGTTTCCCATTGCATTATGTGCACATGCACTAACAGGTCATTGTTTATTTGCACCTTGGTGCCATATGTGCCTCCGTCTACTCTGCGACCCACGCATCTGTCCAGAAATTCAACATTGTAAGGGTCTTTGTGATATGTTGAAGTCCCATAGCCTTCTTAATATTGATTCTATGCAAATTGTAATATGCACCACACTTATATTCCCTCTCCACATGAAGGGTTAGTCAAAACATAGGCACTTAGGGGGTTAAAGTCCATATTTTTCCTCTTGTTGCTTTCATTTTTCCACATGGATGGCTTGCTTTGATTGTAAAAGTTAAGTTGGAATCATTCAATATCACATATATAAACACTTGCATTGAGACCAGAAATTAAACTTCAATCATTGAGTATGCTCTTCTCTCGCACCATAGAGCGATCTTGAGAATCAGAAAAATGATTGAGGGAAGATTTCATCTCCCTTAAAGATAAAATATTTAGGAGAGTACAACAACCCCCTTGGGACTCCTCTTAGTTTCTTTTTCAAAACATCTTAAATTTGTAAGGGCCCATACATGCCCACATGCTACAAAGATAGGATAGTTTTGAAGTTACTTTCTTAGTTTACATCACTAGGGGAGTTTAAAGGTTATTGTAACGAGCCCATACATGCCCACAATCTAGGACAATATTTTGAATATTTCTTAGATTAAATCGCATTAGGGAGGTTAAAGGATTGGTAAGGACCCACATGTCCACATGCTAGTTCTCTGGGGACTTTAAAATTCCACATGGTCGTACCAATGGCATTCAGTAAGATAGGTAATCAAGACTTGTAAGGACCACATGAAGTGAACATGCTACAAGGTGACACCTAACTTATTCAAAATTTTGGCACATTTTATCACTTTATCACACACAAAGTCACTACTCACTCACACAGTTTCATCTCAAATTGTAGAGTTTGAAGTTAGTTTCCCCCAAAGGGATTCTGAAACGCCCCACCCTTTTCTTGAAGGAACTATCCACTCCCACTTAATTTGAATGAGATTGGTTCACACCCCCAATCTCTCAAACAACCACATCTAAATTTTTTCTAAAAACTCACTAAGTTTTCCTCCACAGGAGGTACCAAAAGAATTTTTTAGTCTAGGTAGGATCTCGGGGATAGGCATCCAAATAAATCCCAGTTATCTGGTTCTCACATCTTAAAACATTAGAAGTTGACAAATAGGGAGCTTTTAAATCCTCCAGGTCAAGTGTTCCTACACCATAAGGCAGGGAGATACCCGTGAAGGGTCGAAGGCCGAGGTCTGGTTTTTCTGTGCGTCCCCCCTTGAGGCACCCACCTCTTGGATAGGATCTAGCCCATGACCCATTTCTGAGGCCGCAAATCTAAATGCCGCACTTTGACCGAGGTACCTAGTGACCAAAATTGAGGACATCTACCCAGGTGGAAATTGTGGGTTGCAATTGCACCTTGATCGGATTTTGTGTGGCTATTGGGAAATATCGCCAACTCTTTCGGGATATGCACCCTCTACCCCTCATTATAACTGATTTTTTCATCCTTCACTAGTTCCTCTTCTCGTGGCTTCAGAACCCACTGTTGAGTGCTATTGGAAGGTACAATGCTATTTGAGGGGAAGGACATTACATCTTTTAGGACACAAGCATTTGTTTTCTTTGTTCTCCCATGAAGACAAAATCCACCTACCCACATATATGCTTCTTTATCAATTGATTTATGTATGATGCTCTTGTGATTACATGCGTTTGTGAGATATATTGTAAAGGTTAAATTTACACAAAGACTCTTGCTCATTTATTGCTCTAATCACCATTTGCACACATCCACTTTGCTAGTCAGACATCATAGGGGACCCACAGAATCCCCGTCGATCCAGACGCTTGCTAAATCTCCCTCTTATTCTAGGTGGAGTTCCTAGTCTTGCCACCTCATCGACTTAACCCTCTCACACCCCTATGAGTGCCACTGTCTTAGGATCAACTTTTCTTGGTTCCACTTTAATTGGGTCCACTTCCCAAGGTTAAATATCCACTAGCTCTCCTCTATGAGGAAGCAGGGGTCAAAGTTCTTCCCAAGGGGGAAGTACAACCCCACCTAACCCCCCTCATGGGTCAGGTACACAAACCACCCACACCATGGTTGGAACTATCTCTCCACCAGTGCTCCAGATGCCATATTTGGCTTCCCTCAACATACCAGATCTGAGAAAACTCACAAATGATCTTATATTGCACGACCCCACATGGCCTGCAATGCCCACGAAACTACCTTCAAACATTCCCAAGTTTGAAGGAAAGGCAGGAGAAGATCCCACCTGTTAGCACCAGGAGTCACTCTTGGATTGTGGCAGGAGTAAGCCCGATACCCATCAATTTCTAATGTCATGAATGAATTAAGGTGGTCGAATGGGTGCAGACCCAGGAGAATATCGCTTTAACTCAGAATCCCGGACCAGGCCATGCATGAACAAGTGAGGTCTTGATCTAAATTATGTTAGTAAGTTGAGTGTAATATGAGTAGAGAGAAAACTTGATGAGAAAGATGAACAAGACTGCTATGGGCATCAAGCCTTCTAGCAGCTTGGGGAAGAAACAACAAGACACTGAAAATGTGCCCAAGTGACATAGTTACAACAACTTTGTTTTCATCGAATGGCCATGATCACTCATCGCTCAATGCACGATTAAATTCAGCTGGGCCTCACTTTTAGCCCTGACCCCTTTGTGACCAGGCACTATGACCGTGGGCCTAACACCAAGGAAATTTCTCATTTCGTGTTTTGAGGTTTCGAAATGTAGTGGAGGAGCGACCCCTTATCTTTCAAAGTCCTAGTAGCCGAAATAGCGACTGAGCTTAATCGCGCGCCACATGCCTCCTGGTTGGACAACTTGGATCAATATTTAGACGTGGGGCCCCTTCTGTCCTGGACCCTCCACCGTGTGTCTTCCAAGATCGGATGGTCGAGATCACTCCTCGATTAAATGGTGCCGATCACTTCAGGACTTCTCCCATCGGGAGTTCATGATGCACCTCTTCCCCATTCTCCCGATGACCAAATCGCCAAAAGCATGGATGTGCGCCATGCATCCTACGATTGAACGACCCAGATTAAATCATGGAATATGGGAGCTTTGTCTCCAGCCTCTGCACTACGTTAAACCTCAGGAAACTTCATGGCCCCAAACACCCAATGACCGTCGATCCTGCCCCGATGAAAAATCCTCGCCATTGAAAACTGATCTTAGCCCGCTCGCTTGATTTGAAGCCCAAAACAAGATTTATATGAGTGTTTTGTTTTGGGCGGTTCTTGCGCAGGATGTGGACCTGGATACTCTTATGCCCATGAAAAGAATTGGTGATAACATTAGGCTCCATGGGGGATAGATTCGTCACTGCGATGCTCTAATAACTCATTTTGCAGTTCCAGTGCCTTCTATTGGGCTATGGAGTCAAGCTCAAAAATGCTGCTGAAGGATATAAAGCTGAAAGGAAAAACAAAATAACAAACACACAAACCTACTCAAAGATCTTATTTATGTACATTCCTAAACTAATAATTTTTTTTTACATGGGGCTAGGTGAAAGAAAACTTCCACCATAGCCAATCAAATAACTTCCTAAATGGAAGTTGCTTCACTCTGTCAATGATTGATAACAATTGATGCAGTTGTGACAGCAGAACAACTACATTTTTCAGCTTTCCTCCTAATGATGAAGTTAGGAGAAAGCTGGGCGGCTTCAAAACATGAAGGAAATAAAATTACATGTATTCCTTCACAAGCTCGTAGGGCCAGTGGCAAACTCCAGAAAATGGGTGACAGGCAGCCTCCTCTACTACACAACTGTTCATGCATGGATGAATATCTTTGGTAGGCCCAAGGGGGTGAAAGGAAGGTGTAGGCTAACTGATCTCAGGCAGTTGCTGCTCATGGACAGGCTCTGGACAGGAGGAAAAATCCCCCTTTTGCTTCTCTTTTGGTTCCTTTTCTTGGTTCTCCCACAGGTTAGAATCATAATCATCATAAACAAGACCTGTGGGAAAAATCTTCTCCTCACCATGCTGCTCCTTGTTTCCTACAGACCCGAGATGGCTGATCTCCTTAGGATAAATTCCATTAATGAATATAGGATAAGGCTTAGCAGTATGCTCTTGGAAATCATGCATGTACAACTCATAATTGGATTCGTAGCTGTCATACACAGGCTAGCTGCTCCTCTGGTCAGCAAAATGTGATGTGGGGCTTAGCTTCTCCTCATCTGAATAGTCATCAGAGGTTGAAACAATAGGAACCTCAGGAGAAGGAAACAATGCCTCTACAACAATGAAATCCTCAACATAATCCTCATCAGTGCTACCAAGAACATCTGCCTCAAATGAAGGAATCCCGATGCAGATTCCAGTACTTACTCAAACCGCACCGCCCGCACTGCCACTTACTGGAACCACTGCTACAAATTGGGGTAGATGGAAGAAGAAAGAGCCCACCGCTCCACTTCCCCCATGAGTTCAACCTCCTTGTGCACTATGCGAGAGAGAAGGACACCCCACCAATTGATGTCCTTCTCTCCCCAAGTTACACAATTTGATCCATCTCCCCCGAGAGACCACATCATCCGTCGCTTCTAGTACTACCACTATGTCCCCTACTACAGGTAGCAATGGAATGCGAACCAAATTCACATGCACCATCTATTCCGAATATGTCCATTACACCCACCATTGCCTTGCGCTATCTCAGTTTTGCTAGACGCTAACAACAATATGCCAGAGCTTTCAACAAGAACCCCCTTCATCTGTGTCATCACAAACCCATGTCATTGACATCCACTATGTCATGACCTCAATCAATGAACATATGAGTTTCCCTTGCTCTATTTGCGAATCACTTGATCATTTTACATACTAGTGTCCTATGATCATTGAATACAGGTGTCGCCAAATGGCCCTTATTCAAAATCCTACACCCCCCCCATTGCTAGAGGTCCCAGTGATTACCCCTACTCCATCCCCTGATGTTTTTCATATTATCTCTTTTGAGCTTGAGGCACTTCCCACTCCTCCATGGTCCATGGATAGCCTATATGAGGATTTCCCCCCAAATCCTCCCAATCCTCTAGTTCATTTCCCCATGGAAATCTTACGCTCGACTACAATTTTCAACCCACAGTATCGATATATTTTTTTTATGTCGAGCGAACCTTCACAACCTCCTTGCACCACCCCCTCTACCCCTTCACCACCAGAAGACAACCACACGGTGACAATCACCAATGTTACTCCCCTGAATCCCCTATATTCTCACCAAATCCAGTGCGATGAAGACATCCTCGAGGAATTAACTACCCCTGATTTCCCATGTAATGTGCTCCATCACAGAGCGCTCTTTCTCTCACAGGAAGCCTTTGATAACCCAAACCAAGACTCCATACATGTAATTGAAACAAAATTTTTTATCCCATCAAGGCATATAGACTGGTTCAATAACCCTATCCCTGCCCCTAACGCTTTTGAAGAAGGCAACATGGCCAACATTTCCCCCACTGTCAAAATCGATATTTCCATCAAACCTGGAATCATAGAAGGAATCACCATTCGCACCACATGCTCTCCTGAATAACTTATAGCTTACAAAGCAATATTCAAGGAATACCGAGACATTTTTGCCTAGTCATATACAAAGATGCTTGACCTTGATCCTTCTATTGTCAAACATCGTATAGACACATGGCCTGATATCACACCTGTATGACAAAAGAAATGCCCACTAAACCCATCCAAAGAGGTGGCCATCAAAGTCAAAATTGACAAACTATATGCTGCAGGGTTCATATACTCCATTGCATACACATCATGGGTTTGCAACCTAGTCCCTGTCAACCAAAAATAGGGCACAATTCACGTCTGCAATGACTTTCGTGACCTCAATCACGCTTGTCCCAAAGACAACTTCCCTACATCCTTTATCGACCAAATTATCAATTATTGTGCTGACCATGAGGATTTGTCCTTCATGGATGGGTTCTCCGGCTACAACAAATTCACATTCACCCAACCATTCAGTATAAAACCACATTCACTACCCCATGGGGTACTTTTGCATATTGTGTCATGCCTTTTGGCCTCAAGAATGATGGTGTGACTTTCCAACAAGCTGTGACCTACGTTTTTCATGATCTCACTCACATCATCCTCACCTACTTAGATGACCACACTGCTCGATCTAAGAAACGCACTCAACATCTCGATGACTCACGAGTCCTCTTCCAATGGTGTCGTCAGTACAATATCTGCTTGAACCCCCTCAAGTGTGTATTTTGTGTCACTGTTGGACGCCTCCTTATGTTATCCATGATTCTGGTCATCATGATGATGTATGGATGATGGTGTACTCAGGCTCTTCATAAGAACTTTTTCCTAAAAAAAGTTACTTTCATCTCTTCCCAGAAAACTCATTTTTAAAGAAGGTTCGCAGGCTGCTAATATATTTGGCTGCGAGAATGACCCATTCTTGCAGGTTGCCTTAAGCCAGGGTGCGAACTTCTTGCACTATGTTGAATGGCTAGGGTGCGAAATCTTCCTAAAGCAAGGAAAAAGATGAATTCTCGATGCTTCTAAAAGGGAATCTTGTAGAAGAATGGGTTGGCATTCGAATGGTTGTCCTAGTACTAGATTCCTTGATATTTTGGGATCATTCTTATCCAAGTAACTAATTCATTCTCTCCTATATATTGAGGGAATTCTCATGGAAAAGGTTAAGCAAGATGCATTGGA
>SNQJ01S0051817.1:73894-90035 GCA_010110895.2 Picea sitchensis
TGTGGCTTTTGGTATTTTTCTGTGGCCATTTTCTCTTGTTTCACTTTTCTCCTTTCCTATCAATCTCTGAGTCTTCAGGATATCCTGATAGACCCTCTGGGTTCGGAGGCCCTTTTTAATTTTGCTTCATTTTTCAAAAATTTGATTAGTTTCAGAGGTTCTCGCACTGCACTTCACTGTAGCCTATGAGAATCCATAGAGTTTGCACTCTACCTTTCGGTTGCAGTGCGAGGTTCTCGCACTTTGCTCAAAGGCCACCTGTGAGAATGCCTAATTCTCGCACTGTGTAGTATTGCCAGCCTGTGAACCCATTTTTTCAAATTTTTGGATTTGAGTTGTGGCATCTTCAACTACCTAGATCAGTCTAGGTGCCTCATAAGAGTTTCTTGGACCATTGATTGGTGTCTTTCTTGTCTTCGTTTGCATTCATGAACAGTCTTAGGATTGCAAGGCTCTTCTTGTCATTTTTGTCTTGACTTTCGTTTCTTGACTTTTCTTGGCACAATCATTCTCTCTGATTTAAGAATCTGAGCATGTTTTATTAGTTAAGAACCAATGATTGGTTGAAAGTTCAGTTGCTTGGTCTTTTCTCATTTATTTATGATTTTAAAGCTCATTTTCTTATGCAATTGAAAAGACTATATTGGTTTTCTCTTTATTTTTGTTTTCATTGAAAGAGTGGATTGGGTTATTATCATTGCTTGTTTATTGGTTTTTGATTTTTTGTACTCTCATTGGAATAGTGAGGGTCTTTTTGAATAGTGAACAAAAGTTCTTCTTTCAAAAAATCATTTTTCGTCTTCGAAAACATTGGAAATCAGATTGTTGAAGTTGTTGAAAAAGAAGCATAGAGAATTGTTATTTGATTTGTGATTTGTTGCATTTTCATTTTAAAGGAAATTTTGCATTGTAGTTCATGGTTGATCCGGAAAACTTTCTCTTTCCCTCCCATACATAGGATTCATTGAACGAAAAGTGATATATTTCATTCTCATCCATGCATTGTTGGGTCAGAGTCATACAAAATAAGTTTCATCTCCGTTACCTTTCAGTAAACAACAGCTCTTAATAACACTGCGTAATCCTAAAATTTAACTAGTAACTCTTTTCTAGGGCTCTTTTACACCAACATTTAGCTAGGCTAGCGCTTTGGAGTAGGAAGAGAGATACACTCTCCAAAAGCTCAAAACACACAATAGCATCTTGTGTTAGGGAGTGTTAAATTCCATTCGCAACATCTTGTCCTGGGAAGCTCTTCTCACACAAGGGTCAAGCACGAGGTCACATTGATATTGGTAGATTTACTCACCCTACTTTGTTGGTATCAGTGTAGATATTGCACGTATTACAGGGATCACTCGGAGGTATACCCACAATGATGAGTGGAATCCTTTTGAGTTGATTTCAGGCTAGATACCCTGCCCTTGTGTGTGGATCGGACTGTCGATTGTCCCCCCAAGATTTATTGTTGTTAGTGGTGACCTTAGTGGCCTATATCTCTAGGTTCTTACCCAAGGTGACTGTGGAGGGGAAAGTCTTCACGGTCCCTGGAATTGACGTTGACCAAACTCACTCGGGCTCCTTGGAGGGTATACCCACGATTATGTGTGGGAGCTTGCACTAGGGTGTAAGTCTGTTAAGCAGGTCGTCAGCGTAAATTTTCCACCCTAGCCCAACCCCTTCTTGTCTCATTGTTGTGACGTTGGATTTCATCACCAACTAGTGGCTTCGAAATTAGAAGGTCTTGTTTGCTTGGTGATTTCTTCCTAGATTTTTGTTTACTAGTGTGTGTTGTTTGTTTCTCAAAGTTGACCATGGGATTTTCTTCATGAAGATTGTTACTCGTTTACAATAGCTCCCCCACGTCGTTCACGTAGAATGCAGGGTTTATGTCCAGAGCATCTTGAAGGTTCTCAACCCTTGCCTATAGGTACACCGGAGGGCTCTCCTCGGAAAAATGAAGCCACAGTCATCACCACACCACAAGTGGAACGAACTGAATCTCTAGAATGTTTTCGAATTACAAATACTTGAGAGGACTTTCGACTTCACCTTGATTCTGAGAGACGTTTTATGTGAGCAAAATCTTCCAGAGACTTAATTGTTGTGTATTCTAGATCTCTTTCTGGACATGGGAACCAAGATCCTTTTTGGTCTACTGGTGTTTTTCGGAGGGACCTTTTCGGTCCTGGTTCACCTGTGATTTTCGAGATCAACCCACCTGTGATTTCTAAAATCTCTGATACAGAGACAGTACCGGTGACTACCACTTATAACTTTACCGTCCCTGTCGAAATGGCCCATCTTGCAACTACTACGAGTGTTCCAACCGGGTTTTCTGCGGTTATTCCTACTCCTATCAACACACCGCGAACGACCAATTTTGCCCCGACACTACCACCTGGATATCATGCGTTGAATGGTTCCATTCCTACTCCTACGCAAACTCCATCCAACTCTCCTAGTGGTCCTTCTTCTTCTGGGCACTTTCTTCCCGGTTTTGTTCCAACACTCCCTTAATTTCCTTTTGGAGGACCTTCTTCATCCTCTATTGGCAATCCTACTCTTAGTGGCACTATTTTGTCATTCACTCCAAATTATCAGCTTCCAGTTGGTGGACAATTTCACCATGGTGGTATGACTCAACCCCCTTTTAGTGGGCAAATTCCTTTTGGAACGCAAATCCCAATTGGAACACAACCCCCATTTGGAACATTGCCCCCAATTGGAACACCACCTTCAATGGGAGGACCAACCCCACCTTATGGGCAAAACATACCTCCGTCCTTGGCCCAGTATTGGAATTAGTTGATACAAAATCCTCCTCAATCGACTGGGGGGCAACAATTTCTAGCTACATCTGTAACACCCCCTAGCATGGGTCAACCATATCCCAGTTCGCTCAATCCCATTTGGGGGGAAAATGCTCAAACTCAATCCCCTGTTCCAGGGTATAATTCTATGAGCTACTATCCTCTCCAACCACCACCAAGTATGCCTGGGTCTTCACATTATATGCAGACTGCTTATGGTCCTACTGGTTTGCCGACAAGGCTTCCTCCCCAAAGCCACCAGTACCCGCAGGTGAATCGACAGTTACCTTTTCTCGCCACTTTGGATCTTCTAGATTTGTCAAGGATTTTAAATGATCCTATTCGTCACTCTCCCCAATGGCCTGTTATCTTAGCCAAGCTTCCATCGGACATTCCTAAATTCGACGACAAAGTGGGAGAGGACCCAAACAATCACGTTATGACTTTTCACCTATGGTGTTCATCCAACTCGTTGATGGATGACTCTATTAGTTTATGTCTTTTTCAATGAACCCTTACCGATTCTGCTGTGAAGTGGTATATTGAATTGGCACGAGGTTTCTTCTCTGATTTCAAAACCCTAGCTATGGATTTCCTTATGCATTACCAGTTACCGATCCGTTATGATATGGGGGTAGAGATTTTGACTTCCTTCAAACAGACTAAAGGCACTCATATATCTGATCACCTCCATGAGTGGCGAAGGAGACGACGTCTCATTACACTTGAGCTCCCCGATCAGTTACTGGCAGAATGGTTTACAAAATCATTTGTGAATGAAAATGGTAAGGACATTGCCATGGGTGGCGTAGTCACGGAAGAGCAGGCTATAAGTCGTGCTCAATATCTTGATCTCGTTTACTCACAAATGCGAACCCTTTATGATTTACTCCTTGACTTACCTCGTCCTAATACTTCCAACACTTCAACTACTCTAGCTGCCTCACATGCAACTGACGGTGTGATTGGTACTGCGCAAGCCCAATCACATTCTGCTTCAAGAACAACCCCCAAATGTGCTTCTTCTAATGTTCAAAATGCTCCATCTCCTGCCACTCCCACCAGCAAGACTTCTGATGTAAATGCCGTCCAATCTACCCGAGCCGGTAAAAACAAATCTAAAAAGGAGAGAGGCAAGAATAAGGAGGGAAAAAATAATTCTCAAGCAGAGCAAACCAAAACTACCCCTGTTGATGATTGGGATAAGCACAAACCACGATACCCTTGCCTTATCTATGGTGATGATCACTACACGAAGGATTGTCCATGACGTGCCGAGGTCACTAAGTTCCTTCAAGGAGCTCCAAAACCACCTGCACTGGCTGTCTTGTCCCAACCCTCCCCGTCTCAACAAAAGGCTCAGTTGGTCATTCACGACCAACCCTCCTCTTCTACTACATCATATGTTTTGATGTGTAATGGTGATTCAAAGTAGAACAACATTTCACTCACTACTCGAGCCAAAGATTATTCTCCCTCTAAGGAGAAGGTTGATGATTTACCCCCTTCTTTAGTACAACCCTCTCCCGCGACTCCACCTACTAATGGTCCTATTCATCTCGAACGACTGAGCCTCGACAAAGTTATACAACCACCCCCAAAGGGCGTCATTCAAAAATCGGCTTTCAATCCTCATGCTCGTACGGCCCAGAACTACAGTATTGTTGAAGATCTAGCCCAAGCACCTTCTGCGATGTCATCCCTTGAAGTCCTTCAAACTTGTCCCACACAACGGAAGGCACTGTTGAAAGATATCAGTGGGATTGATCCTACAGATATGAATTTGATATTCTTTGACTTGGAATATCAAATTCCAGGGTTACCCCCTCAACTTGCATTCCAAATTCAAGTGGTTGTTTCTGACAAAAACATTTGTCGAACTGTTATCAATGAGGGTACCTCGACATGTGTTATGTCTCTTGCTTGTTGGAAAGCCATTGCCTCTCCTTCTTTGAATGAATCCCAGAACACTCTTAAAGCCTTCAACGGCTCCAGTTTTAATCCCTATGGTGTTCTTCCTTCGTTTCCCATCACATTAGAAGGTAAAACGGTCCAAGTTGAAGTGGAAGTCTTTGACGCACCCCTTGATTATAATCTTCTGCTTGGCCGCAGCTGGATCAATTCCATGCGTGCTATTGTGTCAACCCTTTTCCATGTCGTACGTTTCCCTCATCAAGGAAAGGTTGTTACCATCGACCAACTAGCCTTCTTTAGTTCCGATACCTGTACTGGCAACGTACCATTTATTGCTAAAATCCCACCAGGTTATGAGAATGTCGGTGTAGGCCTTTTAAAGGACTCCTCGTTAATGGGCACTTTCCCCATTCCACCGCCCAATGTTCCACGCTCGTCTATTGATTCCATCAACATGATCTCCACTGTACCTCACAAACTTCTTGCATCTCAAGATCCTTGGATTGTACCTGACCCTGGAGATCATCTTCATTTCGACGATGAAATGTCGTTAAGTCCAGTTGAATCCGCCTACAAGGCCATTCAATCAGCAAGACCTTCTACCCCCTCTCTTGATGAGTTGTCTCCCGATCCTTTTCGTGTTATTTTTCCCACTGATGAGATGATCATGTCTGTCATGGAGGACACCCCTTGGGATGATGGGCATCATCGTTTGATCCTTTTTCTGGAGCAACATACTCTTGAGAACTACCAATGGATTTCGACTCCGTCGACCGTTGTTGTCATCTTGACGGTTCCCAAGTCTGCACACAATGTGTTTGTTGAAGGGAACTTAAGCAATATTTCACCCACTATTCCCATTGACATATCCATCAAACCTGGGATTGTTGAAAATGTCCACATTGGAGCTTCGTGTTCTTCCAACGAAATCATCACCTATACATCCCTTTTCAAAGAATTTCGTGACATCTTCACCTGGAGCTATGAAGAAATGCCAGGTATTGACCTTGCGATTGTCATACATGAGATAAAGACATACCCTGGTGCTAAACCCGTCCGACAATGCCTTTGTCCAATTCACCCACATAAAGCGGATGCTATTAAGCTCGAAGTCGAGAAACTTATTAAAGCTGGCTTTATTTATCCGGTGGCTCTCACAGATCGGGTTTCCAATCTTATCCTGATTGACGAGAAACAAGGCACCATTCGTGTATGCGTTGCTTATAGGGATATCAACAAGGGTTGTCCCAAACACAACTTTCCTACCCCCTTCGTCGATCAGATTGTCGACGATTGCGCCGGAAGTGAAATATTCTCTCTTATGGATGGTTTCTCCAGCTATAATCAAATCAAAGTTCTTCTTGAGGATCAACATAAGACTGCCTTTATTTGTCCTTGGGGTACTTTTGCCTATCGGAAACTTTTCAACGTGATATGTCTTATGCTTTCTATGATATCAAGAACATCATTCAACCATATTTGGATGATTTACCCACTCATTCAATGCACCGAGTCGATCACCCTACCCACCTCCGAGCCATTTTCGTTCGCTGTCGGTTCTATCGTATACGTTTAAATCCTCATAAGTGAATTTTTTGTGTGGAATCCGGCCGTCTTCTAGGTTTTATCATTTCGCGTCAAGGGATCCGGGTGGATCCTTTAAAGGTTGAGGCAATCCTTAATCTCCCTCCTCCTTCTACACTTCACCAGTTGCAAAGTTTGCAGGGGAAGGCAAACTTTCTTCCTCGTTTTATCCCAAATTATGCGGAGGTAACTCGTGGATTTACGCGGCTATTCAAGAAGGATTCAGAGTTCGTCTGGGATACCATTGCCAACAATGCTTTTGAATCTTTGAAGTATTCCCTAATGCGAGCTCCACTTCTTTTTCCCCCCGATTATAGTTGCGATTATTTCCTTTACCTTGTTGCATCCGATTACATCATTGGCATGGTTCTCGTCCAAGAGGATGATGCTCACAACAAACATGTTATTTACTACTTGAGTCGAAGTCTCACGCCGACTGAAATCAAGTATCAACATGTGGAGAAAATGGCCTTGGCTGCCGTTCAATCCGTCCAACGCTTCCGGCATTATATCCTCTCACGCAAGACTACAGTGATTTCCCATTACAACCCTATGCAACACATTTTGACATGTCAATTGCTAGGGGGAAAATACTCCAAATGGATTGTGATACTCCAGGAGTTTGACTTGGAATTTGAACGCACCAAGTCTGAGAAGTCCTTAGTTTTTGCTGAGTTGATATGTGACTTTCCCCATTCTGCAACGGAAAATGTAGCAGCAGATTCATTACCTGATGAATCTCTTTTAATTATTAACATTGATGATCTTTGGTATGGGGATATCATTATATATCTCCAAACCCGGACTTTCTGGCTAACTTTGTCCAGTACTGAACAACGTCGCATACACTATCAAGCTCATCAATACATTATCCTTGGAGATACTCTTTATCGTCAGGGGATTGACTCTGTTTTTCGACATTGTCTAATGTTTGAATAAGCCAAGAAAGCTCTGAATGACTTCCATTTTGGAGCATGTGGTGGTCATATGTATGGGTATGCTACTTCCCAGAAGATCTTACGCACAGGGTATTTTTGGCCTTCATTATTTAACGACTGCATCACCGCCATTCAGAAATGCCATGCCTGCTAGACCTATAATCAGAAAATTTGGTCACGTCCTACTCCTCTTCACCCTGTGGTCTCAGTTGGTCCCTTTGCGAAATGGGGCATCGATTTCATGACATGTCACCCTCACTCAACCGGGGGGCATGGTTAAATTATTGTAGCCATTGATTACTTTACGAAATGGGTCGAGGCGATACCGACATTTGACAACCCTGTAAAGACTGCAATATTGTTTCTTTTTAATCATGTCATAGCTCGTTTTGGTGTTCCCCAAGCTATCGTCACTGATCATGGTAGCCACTTTAGGAATTTTATGATGTACGAACTTACTGAAAAGTTGGGTCTTTGCCATGATAACTCAACACCCTATTATCCACAAGCCAACGGCCAGGTCGAAGCAATTAACAAAGCTCTCATAACTATGCTTCGACAAATGATAGGGATTCATAAAACAAGTTGGCACACAATGTTGTTTTCAGCATTGTGGGTGTATCGGACATCTGTCAAGTCCGCTACTAGGTTTACACCTTTTCGTTTAGTCTATGGTGTGGAAGCCATTCTCCCTATAGAATGTGAGATACCCTCTTTAAAGCTAGCTGTGGAACTCCTACCCAACACTTTTGCTGAGGAAGAACGTGTATTGTATCTTATGCGCTTAGACGAAATTCGATGTGATGCCACCCTAGTCATAGAAGCTCAGAAAAAACATGTCAAGGCCCAATACGACAAGCATGCCAAGCCTCACATTTTCTCCGAAGGTGATCTTGTAATTCTCTATGAACAAGATCGAGATATGTTAGGAGTTGGGAAATTCGAACCCATGTGGCATGGTCCTTATATCGTTCGACGAGTTTTGGAAAAAGGAGCTTATGAGCTGGTAGATTACAATGGTATCCCTTTGAGTGAACCCAGGAATGGGTTGTACTTGAAGAAGTACTATGCATAAAATCATTTGTGCACAAGTACTTGTATTTTTATTGTATCATACTTTTTGTGTGTTACTATAGTTTGCTTTTGTCGTTATCTGGTCTCTGCCCTTATGTGACGTTGTGTTTGATTTCTAGATGTTAGAGTCTTCGCTACCCTATATTGGCTTCGCTGATGGTGCTAGTCGTAGTACTCAGAACCTTGCTTCCGCTGCATGGGCAATTTATGCCCCTACAAACGAACTTGTCTCCTTACGAGGCATGTGTCTCGGTCGTGTGACCAACAACATTGCAGAGTATAGCGCCGTTATTGAATTATTGGTTGATGCTATCTCGCTCGGAATTCATCATTTGGTTGTGCGTTTCAATTCGCAGCTTATAGTACTACAATTAAGTAATGTTTATACTATCTGAAGTCCTACTTTGTTACAGTTGTATTTGCGAATTCGCCTCTTGGAACGTTATTTTGATTACATTGAATATCAACATATTCCTATATGTCTAAATACATTAACAGATGCATTGGCTAATTATGTATTAGACAGATATTTGAATCATTTATAAATCAATCACATCAATGTTCACACAACACATGATAAACCAGTAGAATTCGTCTGTATATATAATGATCAAAAGAGTTTTTTACAAAAAGTTTGTCCAAAGACCAAAATGTCAAAAAATGAAGCTCATAGCTTCTACAAAGTGATGTCATGGATGATGTTCATGGTAACACATGACTGCCTGAGAAACCCTACGAAGCAGTCAACTCATGGATGCTGATACTCCTACAGTATGACACTGATCGCGTCGTGGAACCTCTTCCAGAGGCATGTCTGGAATATTTGCGGTCAGACCCTCTAGATTTTGTTCCACCACCTGATAATCCTCGGCATATTGTGGCATTTCCACTACCTCTCCTCGTCGTTTAATGGGAGAAGTACCAGGAGGTCGGTATGGTCCAACATCTGTGTTATCAAAAATGAATTTTGTATTAGTGTCTGGATGAACATATAAAAAAAAAAAAAATTGAATATGATAAAAATTCACAAAACATTTAAAAAGAAAAAAATGTGTGTACTTCTTACCAAGGTCCCCCCACTGAGCATCCTCTGGCAGTACTAAGTTCGGATCTCCTAAAAAATCCAACCCGGCGTAAGCATAGTCATCAACCATCAACATTTTTGGTTGAAGCCAGTCAAAGAAAGTATCATCATACTTGATGATCAGTCCTACTATGTGCTCGGCCATGAGCTGACACCATCTCAGCATCCTTGGATCCCTGGGAGCTGGAAAATTCCACTCAGCCTGCAGTCTTAGTAGGGGAACCCTCTCAAGGAATAAGGACACCAACAAAGATCCATACCCGAATTGCTTCAGGTCGCCTCGTCTGCACTTGGTCAACTGCTTTTTTATACTGCGAAGCACAACATCTGCCCAGTTGAATACCCGAGGTTCAGTACACTCAATAGAATACTGGAAGTAACTTTGTAATGCCATGTGAGTAGCATAAATCCCAGCCATCTGAGCTATGGTGAATAGGATAGTACAGAGGGTCAAATATCGTACCCCCCAAATAGCTACTTTTCCTTTCTTTCTCTCAGCCTTGGGAACGCAGTGTAAACGACAGTACTCACTCATCTGCAACCCACCAACTCTACTACCAGTCAGGCTCACATAGTACCCACATCATGACAATCCAGTCAAAAAGTAAATGTCCTCGATATCTAAGGACAGTGTGTGGACCCCCACATGAAATACCTGCTGATCAGGGTCCCACATACGCACCAGGTACTCTAACAACCTGACTTGGGCCCTCATGCTCGGGATACGAAAGTACTTCAGGAGTCCATAGTATCTCAAAGAAGAAATAGTAGGTGGATGATTTTTGGCCATTGCATTGTCTTCTTCATGCTCCCTTTTGCGCCATTCAAGCACCATTCTGATGGAAAATTATCTGCATAAGAGGCACAATAAGAATTTTAGCAACTTTTTTCATGATTTGATTCTTGTTCATTGGTTAAATTTTTAAAAACAATTTGAGCTTTGCAGTTCTCACAGGTGCCCTGTGTGCACAGTGCAAGAACCTCGCAGGCTGCCTTAGGCTCACCTGCGAGAATGCCCCATTCTCGTAGGCCCCGTATAGCCTGCCTATGAGAATGGAAGCACGCAAGTAGGGTTTGTAAAATCAACCCAAAAATGAAATTTAACCAATAAAATTGCAAAATTAAACCATGAAAATGTTAAGGACAAAGAGCCTACCTTACTGTCACGAATGGCTTGTTGAATGAATGCTCGTAGCTCCCGCAATCTAACGATGAACTTTGAGGGTAAAAGATGGGTTTTTGGAGCTCAAATAGTGGAAAGGTAAAATTGATATGGTAAAAGAGTTGTTACTCCTTTTTATTTAATTTTACTATGTCATTTGGTTTTTTATGATTATTTATCTATTAAACCCTAATCCCTAATGTCCTTTTGAGTGTAATTTTTGTAGGCATAATGACTTCAAGGTTCCTATGCAGGGATGTGGATATAAATTTTTCTTTATCATTGCATGTTTTGATTATTTCTTATGGTTTTTTGTATAAAACCGCGAGCATGGTCTTTGTTCGTTCTTGCACTCGTAAATACATGAGAACGCGATTGAGCATACTTTTATCACTTTTTCGGGCTCAACAAGGATATACGAAAAATGACCCCCCTTGGAGTCCTCTTTAAGCTCTTTTCAGACTCTCTAAACATGAAAAAATCATCGAGCGAGCTTGCTATTTTCACGCTCGATAAAGTATTTGAAGAGAGCATCTGGTGAGCGATCATTTATCTCTGTTTCGGTCTCATCCAGAATACTTTACGAAAAAGGAACTGAGAGAGTTTTCTTTTAAGTGTTTTTCCAAACTCTATAATCATGAAAAACCTTCGAGTTTTCTATCTCTGGACTCGTTAAACAAATATTGACAGACCCGTAATGGGACCGAACCACTCCTTCTTAGGGTTCTTCAAACATACTCCAAGGGACTTGTTCGAAGAATGAGCTTACATTAACAAGCATATGTTATCCTCCTCAAGCTTGCATAAAAATAAAGAGGTACTTGCCAGAAATGGTGGGGGAAAATTTGGGAAAGGGATATGTTTTCATCTTCGTATTAATTGGCAGTAAGTGTCACTCTTGAACATGACACCCCCTATTCATCATTTGAAGCCGGTTTGGGAAATCCATTTGCCTCTCATTCGATTTGCTACAAGGTCGTTCCCTGTGTCGTCTTTGAGTCAATGCTGCCAAATCATTGGTCATGTCGTTCATATGTTCAAGAGAATTCCATATGAAACCTATATTGAGTAGGCCATCTATAGTTGTCCATTCTCTCCGTGTTGGCCTTCCCTGTGTCCGGTCCAATTTTCATAATACTTTGTTTCATCTTTAAAATCTATTACTCATTTCGTGTCATTGATGGGGAATACATCAAGGCCCTCCTGTGACGAGTTTTGTTCCTTTGAATTCAGCTCATTATCCAGAATCAAGACTTAGAAATTATTTGGTACCTTGGAGCTTGCATGCCTCAATGGCAGGTTTCCTCGCTTTCGACAGTGGGTTTACATCATTGACCCATGATCGAAAGATTCCATCGGATGTTTGAATTCAAATCATTCATTCACACTCGATGGATTGTACTGGGGTACCTTGGGTGTCATTGATATCAATGGTGATTTCCCTCGCAATTGTTAATGGTCTCATTAATGACCGATAATCAAGTGGTTTCTGCTATGTTCGACTTCAACACATGTAATCACATGGTTAGATTTGTACTTTGGGCGAAGAGATTGAAGACCCTGGATATCATCTCTTTTTTCCAAGTTGCAATGGAGTATGTATAATCTGCAACACATAGATCCACTGTGTATGTCTCGTGGCTATGTCGTCTTAATTTAAAATTTCTCACATAGATCCATAGTGTATTACTGGTGGCTATGCTATTGACGGCATGGATCCATAGTGTATGATTGGTGTCCATGACCTATGTCTAAAATGTCATCAGTCTATGATATGAGTATGGAAATTCCTACCTTAGAATTGGTATATATGATATTTTGCAGATGCTTGGTTGTTCGCAGGTTTCTGATTAGATGTGCTCTTGGTTCCCGACACACACATACAACTTACAAAGTCTTTCGGCTGTCACTGGTTCCAACCTCATAATTTGGGGGGCATTCTGTTATCCATGATTTTTGTCATCATGATGATGTATGGATGATGGTGTACTCAGGCTCTTCATAAGAACTTTTTCCTGAGAAAAGTTACTTTCATCTCTTCCCAGAAAACTCATTTTGAAGAAGGTTCGCAGGCTGCTAATATATTTGGTTGCGAGAATGACCCATTCTCGTAGGCTGCCTTAATCCAGGGTGTGAATTTCTCACACTGTGTTGAATGGCTAGGGTGCGAACTCTTCCTAAAGCAAGGAAAAAGATGAATTCTTGATGCTTCTAGAAGGGAATCTTCTAGAAGAATGGGTTGGCATTCGAATGGTTATCCTAGTACTGGATTCCCTGATATTTTGGGATTATTCTTATCCAAGTAACTAATTCATTCTCTCCTATATATTGAGGGAATTCTCATGGAAAAGGTTAAGCAAGATGCATTGGAGAATTGGTGAAAGAATTGTGTGAAGGATTGAGCTTGAACAACAGCTTGGAGACTCCAACAAGTTTATCAAAATGAGTTGGTATTCTTCATGCAAAGAGTGAGCAAGTGTGTGTGTCAGATCCAAGGGCCATCAAAAGGAAGTTTTCTACATCAAGGCTCAAGTTGTAATATTTACTTTCCATTAATATGATACAGTGGCATGTCCCTTTCCGATAAAGCTATTTCCACTTTATTGTGTAATTCCTTGATCATACACATAGGTTAACTATTGAATATGTTGCGCGATCTTCACTTTGGTTGGTTTGTGTTGTCTTGGTCTTGGCTGCACGAGAGCACTGGAGAGAAGAGGGAGCAACAAAGAACATAGGAAGCGATAATAAGGTATGCTATTTTTTCTTACCTCCTATTTAATTCAATGATCAAAACCTAGGGAAAGAGTCATGTCCTGTCTTGCTTTGTTCTAGATCCAGGCGGATCTAGGGAGATCTGTTAGTGTCCGCACCTATTGATTAATCCAATAACACCTTGGGTTCATAGTTTCCCACCATGGCATCACCGTTGACCCCATCAAGGTCCAAACCATCACAAACATCTGCCCCCCCTCGGAATTTATGATAGCTACAAAGCTTACAGGGAAAAGCTAACTTTTTACGCCGCTTTGTCCCTGACTACGCCACTCGTGCACACGGTTTCCTTCGCTTTTTATGTCATGATATCCCATTCCGATGGGATGAACATGCCCAGGCCACTTTTGATTATTTAAAAATCACTCTCTCCAACAACCCTTTGATTAGTCCACCTGACTATGATCGCGACTACATCCTCTACTTATCGGCCTCAACCATCTCAGTTGTAGGAATTCTCGTCCAACTAGGGGATGATGGCCACGAGCATGTCATTTACTATATTAGTAAAAAACTTTCAGGGCCACCCCTGAAGTACAATCATGAAGAGAAACTCTCTCGTGCATTTGTCCTCGTAGTCCAGAAACTGTGCCATTATATCTTGCTTCGCACCACCAAAGTTGTGGTAGATTCCAACCCCATGCAATACTTTCTTAGTCACAGGAAAATTAATGGAAAATTTTCTCGATGGATCGTCATCCTTTATGAGTACGACCTAGAATTTTCCACTCCCATAAGTAAGAAAGAGCTCATCCTTGCTGAAATCATTATGGCGTTTACCTCAGATACTACTAGTTCCCCCGTCAATATGCACTCCTTCGATGAACACCTCTTCTACATCCCCTCAGATGATCCCTGGTACAATGACCTTCTCGTCTACCTTCGAAACCATATGTTTGAACCCCATATTTCCAGAGATGATCGTCGATGCATTCGCCATCAGGCCCCTCAATATCTCCTTATCAACGACATCTTATATCTCTGAGGGGTCAATATCGTCCTTCGTCGATGTTTGACCATTGACGAAGCTGACATAGTCTTGAATGATTTCCATAACTACGCATGTGGTGGCCACCTCTCAGGGATGTCCACTGCCCAGAAAATCATTCAAGCAGGCTACTTCTGGCCCACGTTATTTCATGACTCCATTCACACGGTGAAGTGATGTGACAAATGCCAACTTTATGCCAACAAAGCATGAGCTCCACCTGCTCTTCTACACCCTGTCATCACTGCCGGCCCCTTTTGTGAATGGGGCATTGACTTCATGACTTGCAACCCTCGATTGAGCAATGGACACAAGTACATTATCATGGAAGTTGATTACTTTACCAAATGGGCCAAATCCATGCCCACCTTCAACAACAACGCTGACCCTGCAGTGCATTTTTTCTTTAACCACGTCATCTCCCACTTTGAAGTACCACTACAGCTAGTCTCTGATCACGAAAAACACTTTGCGAATGAGCTCTACATCGAAATTTCCTCAAAGTTTGGCTTCTCTCACGAGTTTGCCTCACCCTACTACCCCCAGTATAACGGGCAGGTAGAGGCGGTTAACAAGGTCCTCAAAACCATGTTTCAACGTACTGTCAAAAAACATAAGACCAATTGGCATCATATGTTGTTTTCATCACTATATGCTTATCGCACGACAGTTAAAACTTCCACTAGTTTTACACCATTCCAACTCGTCCATGGAGTCAAAGCCACTCTCCCCATTGAGTGCGAAATTAACCGCTATTGATCTATTACCTGACATTAATCCAATGGAGCAACGCTTGCTGCACTTAGAGTGACTGCATGAACACCGTCAATCTTCATTATAGAATAATGAGGTAGCTAAAAAAAGGTCGAAGGCCACCTTTGACCGCCATGTCAACCTTCGATCATTTTACAAAGGAGATCTCGTTCTTGCCTACGATATCGCTCACGGCACATTTGGCCATTGCAGATTTGAGTCATTATGGCATGGAGCTTACATTATCCAACACTGCCTCACTCAAGGCGCATACATCCTCACCTCTCTAGATGACAACCCTCTCAAATAACTCGTCAATGGGTTGTACTTAAACAAATTTTATGCCTGAGAGTAGTCCTCCTACACTAGGCTTTTTCTTTTTTGTACACATTTTTTAGAGTTTTTAGTCTTATTTTTTCTCCATGCCTTACATCTAATCTACCATTTGTGTTATTGAGAGATGCCTCCTCCATCAGCCTACCAAATCAATTATGCTGACGGAGCTAGCCGATGGACACAGAATCTCTCTTCGACTACTTGGGCCCTCTATACATCATCACATGAACTGCTCCACTCCAGTGGCATATGTTTGGGATCAGCAACCAACAACCAAGCATAATACACATCTGTCATTGGCCTCCTTGCTAAGGCCAGTCACTGCCATATTCGTCACCTTAGCATCTTACTAGATTCCCAACTCGTTGTCCTTCAACTCAACAATGTGTACCGTGTCTGTGACCCTTGCCTCTTCCACAAATACCTGCAAGTTAGACTTTTATCTTGACATTTAGATTCAATAACATTTACAAATATTCCATGACAATTCAATCAAATAGCAGATAATATGGCTAAATTAGTGTTAGATTGGCATTTATCCCATCAAGACACCATTTCACATACATAAATTATCAAAATCTGTCACAACATATAGATTAGACATCATAAAAAATCACCACAAAACATCACTACATGTGAACATCACAACAATCTCAAAAATGTATATCCATATATATATATATATATATATATATATATATATATATATATATATATATA
>SNQJ01S0051817.1:95756-126362 GCA_010110895.2 Picea sitchensis
TGCCGAGTATAACATCAAATGCCAATTTGACTTGGCTGAGTTGATAGTTCGCTGTAGAATAGTCTTAAGAGTTTTGTTTACAGCTTCCACCTGCCCATTGGCTTGGGGATAGTAGGGTGATGAATTCTCCTGTCGTAACCCAATATTTGATGTTAATTCAATCATCATTTGGTTCTAAAAGTCACTACCATGTTCAGTAACAATCTCTCTCGGGACGCCGAACCTTGCTATGATCTGATTGAATAAAAAGAGGGCTGCAGTCTCTCCATCATCTTTAGACATTGGTATAGCTTTGACCCACTTAGTAAAGTAGTCTACAGCTACGATGATATAGCGGTGCCCCCTTGCTGAAGGGGGGTTGCTAGTAGTGTATTCAATCCCCCACTTGGTGAAGGGACCAACCGTGATGACAGGAAACATGGGAGCGGGATGTGCCCTCATCTTCCGAGAAAAGATTTGGCATGGATGGCACTTCTTGACCGATTCAATATAATCTTTGATAAGTGTCGGCTAGAAGTAACCTGCTCGTAGAATCTTTTGGGCTGTCACCAACCTAGACAAATAACCGCCACAATCTCCAGTATGGAAATCGTTGAGCAAGATGACTGCCTCCTCATGTGTGAGACATCGACGTAAGATGCAGTCTACACCTCTATGATACAACGCATCATCAAGTATGAGATAATTCTTAGCCTGATGGCATATACGCCGACGCTCATCATGAGAAGAAGAAGTGGGGCACTTCAAAGTATGGATATAGATAAGTATATCTCTGTACCAGGGATCTAAAGATGTGATAAAAAACATATCTCCCCAGATAGGCGATTCTTCAGGTGCAACATCACCTGACTCAACCGGAAGTTCTGAAATAAGATCTGCGAAGACCAATGACTTTTTGGACTTTGCTAAAACGAAGTCTAAGTCAAAATCCTAGAGGATTACTATCCATCTACTGATTTTTCCACCTATAACCCATCGTGTCAACATGTATTGGAATGGATTCACGACAACAATTACGGTGGTCTTACGAAACAAAACATAATGACGGAACCATTGAATAGCATGAACTACTGTCAACGCCAGTTTTTCGATATGAGAATACTTGAGTTCTGGTCCTATGAGGCCTTAGTTCAGGTAGTAGATAACCTATTCTGAGAACACATCATCTTCCTAAACTAAAACCATGCCAATGTTTGACTCTCCGATAGCCAGATATAATAAGAAATATTTTTTATAGTTAGGTGGCCGTAGTAGAGGGGTCGTTGTGAGAGCATGTTTTAATGTGTCGAAAGAGCGCTAAGTGGCATCGTCCCAGTAAAAAGGAACATCTTTCTTTAGTAAGCGCATAAATCCCTTGGTGATTTCAACATAGTTGGCGATGAAGCATCGTAAAAAGTTCGCCTTGCCTTGTAGACTCTGAAGTTGAAGGATTGTACGTGGGGGGGGCAACTGGATTATTTACTCCACCATGAGAGGATCGACCATGATCCCTGTTGTTGATATGATGAAACCTAACAAACATCCTGATGTGATGCAGAAGATGCACTTGTTTGGATTCAAGCGAATCCTAAAGTAGCGATAACGTTCAAAGATTAGTCTAAGGTGTGTGGGATGATCCGTTCTCTTGCGAGATCATGATGCTAAATCATCTAGGTAGGCCTTGACTATATGCTTGAGATCATGAAAAGAAAAAGACATGGCCCGCTGGAATGTGGTTCCAGCATTTTTAACACCAAAAGGCATCTTACGATATGCGAATGTACCCTAAGGACAGATGAATTCCATTTTGTGTTGGTCTTCGGGTTTGATTTGGATTTGATTATATCCCAAAAATTCATCCATGAAAGAAAAGGCTTCATAACTAGTACATTCATCAATGATCTGGTCGATGAATGGTGTTGGAAAATTATCTTTTGGACATGCCTTGTTCAAATCATGGAAGTTGGTACATACATGAATCATGCCTTGTTTTTTATTGACCGACACAGGATTTGACACCCATTGAGTCAAATGGATAGGATAGATAAAACCAACCTTTAGCAATTTCTCAACCTCAATCTTGATGGCTGCTACTTTCTTGGGATTAACTGGATGAAGCTTCTGTCGAATAGGCTTGGCATCAGGATAAGTTATGATTTCATGTTCAACTATTTTTGGATCGATGCCTAGCATTTCCTCATAAGACCAGGCAAAAACGTCACAGAATTCTTTGAAAAGATCCGTATAGATTTGAATCTCTTAAGGGGAGAAATCTGCTTCGACGAAGACGTTCTCCATGACACCAGGGTTTCGGGAGATGTTGATTGGTATAGTTTTAGCGATAGTTTCCATATTGCCCTCAGCATAAATTTCATGTGTAGCTAAGAGATTAATAGGACATGACTGATATCCCGTCATGGTCACGGTGAATTCTCCTACTTCGATTCAGCTTAACTCTGGGAGAAAATATGATCTGTGATGAAGATCTTCCTAAGGTTTGTTTGGACTAGTCATTTCTTCGATTACTGCTTCATCAGAAGGCAAGACTAAGTCTAACGAATCAATGTTAGCGAGAGAACCCTAAGCCCAAATAGGCTCTAGAAGTGTATCTAACTCTTGTGCAGGAGTCAGATCAGGGTTAGCTGAAGCTTGCTGGACTAAAGAGTACACTACTTCAGTGGAAAACAAGGGCATGGACATGCCTGGGTGCCCTGTCTCATCCATCATGGCCGATGGGGAAGGAAGTATCCATGGATCCTCGAAGTAAGTCGTGCGGAATGATGAAACTTGAAAAATCTCAAGCTTATGGTGATTGGATATAAATTTGATATTGCCATGAGGAGGTGGGTAATCAAAGGTACCCATCAAGGATGGGCACAAACCAACTCCTACGTTGACGACACATGGTTGATTATTATCAATCATCGGGACCGTGGATGTCCCCAAAGCTGGGTCAGGTCTGGAGAAAGACAATTGATCGATGGTCACTATCCGGCCCTCGTGTGGAAACAACAAGACCCAGAACACTGTAGCAACAACAAATTGCATAGAATAAGTCCAGCTCCATCCTAACAAGAGGTTATAATCAAGGGGAGCATCAACTACCTCTACTTCGACACACACGGTCTTCCCTCCTAACTGCACGGGGAAAGAAGGAATAATGCCATGTGGTCGGAATGAACGACTGTCAAAAGCAGTCAGGAGAGTAGGTGATGGAGACAAAACGGGCTGGCCAATGGCCTTCCAACATGCCAACGACATAATGCATGTCGAGGCACCCTCGTCGACCACCGTGTGAAACATTTCGAGTAAAATTTTTCGTGGGGTAAGCTACTACTATCTGAATCGCTACATGGTAAGGCAGATGAGGTTTTAAGTTGGTTGTATCTAACATGATGGTACCCAGATTACAAGTCTCAGTAGAGCCTAACGTGGTTAACAAAGCTTTCCTCTGAGAAGGGCAACTTTGGAGGACCTCCAAAGCAGACATCGCACAAGGGGTTTGTGATAAATCGTCCACCACAGAGTAGTTCTGGGCGGCCCTTGCGTTTGGGTTATGAGAAGATTTTTTAAATGCACCTTTTGGAATGTGTGTCATTGTTTCTCACAACCTCTTCTCAATCTGTAGAGGAAGAGATGGGAGATCAACTTCTTTACCCTTCTCAGAAGTGCTTGGTTTACTATAATTGTGCGCTTTAGTCGATATGAAAGAATCACCCCTAACCATATATACGTTCACAGATGCGTGGTTGTTCAGAGACGGGCAGGTTTCTTGGCTGCCCCCTTCCGTGCTTGCAGAGGCTTGAGTTAGATTTTTCCCATGTTGAAATGAATTAGTCAACACTGCCTACTGTTGCTGCATGGCAAATTTTTGGGCCTCTGTGAGCTAAGAACATAGATGGGTTAGGTGGTCTTCCACGCACAAGTTGCAAGGATACCTCACCTTCCATTTTTCATTGTTGTCCCCGCCAGCATTATCGGTGGGTTTTTTTACCCCCCTTACCCTTCTTTCATTGTTTTTTCTTCCCTTCAGGCTGCTAGGTGGCCTTTGGGTTAGTCGATTGTACTGTGTGTACTTCCGACGTTTTGGTAGAGGGAGCAGCCAAAGCAGTAGTTTGGCTGACCACTGTGTGTTGTATGGATAACTGCTGCAACTGCTTTGTCAATTGCTCAGTGGGATTTGTTTTTGATGAATCAACAATACCATCAGCATGTGGTCTAGCTCTCTATCTAGTTTTAACCAGTATGGAACATGGCGCATCTAGCAATATGTTGTATAATAAACCAGATTGAGAATAGATGAGCTCAAACTATTGAGCCCTCATGATGGCATCTTCTTCAGAGAAAACTCCTAACGTTGCAACGTCTTTGGACAACTGCGGGACCAAAGACTTAAGGAACCACTCAAGCAGGAATGCTGGTGGGAATGGTACCTTGATTAAACTCTTCCGGTGTTTCCATTCTCAGATGTGATCAGAGATATGGTCTGCTGTCGTCTGTTCAAAATTAGTGAGCACCTCTATGCCAACGTTGTATCTCACAGGTAACTGGAAATGATTCAGGAAATCCATCGCCAATTTGCCNGAAGGTAGTCACATGATCTCCTGGATCTTCGTTAGGCTTAGCTTCAAACTTTGGGATGTCTAAAGGCAACTTCATTGGCATAGGAGGCCAATGCGGATCATGACAAATGGGGTCATTCAACAACCTTGTCAAATCTGGCAAGTGTAAAGTTTCCAGGAAAGGTAGTTTGGGTTGTTGTGGATAACCTGGGAAAAAGGGGCCTGGAGTTTGACTGGCACCAGGTTGCCAGGAAAAGTTTGGCTGCTGGCCTAGATTTTGGTAGAAACCATGGCCTTGGACAGCATAAGGATTGTTCATATGTGGAGACATCATCAACTGATTTCCCAAATTGGACATAGATGGTTGGGCATGCATTGTATTAGAAGGACTTTGGGAAGGATTACCCCATGCCGGTCCCGTGGGGATAGGGATAGTATTTTGTTCGAGGTTCCATTGATTGTGGAAAGCATTACCCCAGATCGACATTCTGGAGGAGGGAACAAATCCCTGCCCTGAATTCCAAGGTCCTGCTAGGTTTTCCCCCTGTGCAGGAACAGTACCCTAAACAAGAGTAGATTGTCCAAAAATGGGGTTTCCCCCAGTCGGGAAAGCGACTGACGAGAATGTGTTGTTACCAAATGTTTCGTTTCAAGAAAATGGTGTTGAACCTACCGACATACTATGTGAAGGTGGTCCTTGACTCCCCGCTCCAAATAAACTATTGTGTGTAGGTTGCCCGACAGATTGTTGATGCAAGCCACCTCCTCCATAAGGGAAAGAGTTAAAAGGAGTAGGAGTGCCCCCCATGTGACCTTGCAGAGGAGAATTAGAGCTCCCTGCCCCCAGACCCAAAGTCTATAAAGTGGAGTAGGAAAGTACAGGACTTGTACCCGAACTAGGCATCACGTATGAGAACAGAGGGCCTGTCGCACTAGGTGTGAAAGGGGTTGTGGTTGCTACCAAAGATGGGTTCGGACCACTGTGCGAAGTAGTTACGGTTGAGACCATGGTGGCTCAGACCAACGATGGTGGGTTAGGATATGGAAGCTCTCCTGTGGTGAAAACCGTGGTGGGAATTGAAGAATTCCCAGAAGGAGTAACAACATTTGTTTCCATTGTTGTGTGCGACACTGTCTGGCGCTCGTAAAATTGAATTGGTATAATGAAAGGTGCCAAGAAATCAGTGGTTGGGGTTTCAACCGGGCCAAGAGAGGTTTCTTCAAGGTCCAAAATAGTCAATTCCTCCGAGGTTTGTTCGGGCACAATGGTTTGTAACCCGGTCGCTTCAAAAGACCCTTGTTGGTCTAGCTTTCACCTTAATGGTGGCGGGGGTGGCTAAAGTGTAACCGGCGGTAGGCCAAGAAGCCTTCGTGACTGATAGAGATTGGGATCCTCCACTGTGTGAGAAGATCCAAGACACTCTAAGGTATTCTAAACGTTCAAAAGTAACACACACTAAAAAAAGTCCCTAAGAGATAAGACAAACAAACACTAAATTAATTGGAAGAATAGTTACAACAACCAACACTAGAGTAACTTACCACTGCAAGTGAAAATAGAACACGGAAGCACCCTTCGGGTATACTCTGCAAAGTGTGGCCTGATGTCAGTCCTAGGTACCGTGGTATACCCCCACAGTCACCTGTGTATGTCCCTAAAAAGATTGGCAACTAGGTTGCCAGCGCGCGAACAGTCACCAAGCAGGTACAGTCGAAAGTCGGTTAGACCACAATGAGCAGGGTATCGAGCCTGAAACCTGTGAAGGGTATTGAGAGAAAATGGTCCAGAAGACAACTGAGAACCTCGAATGGATTCGAGACCCACGAAGCCCCGTGGCAAATGCTAATGACGGAATCCCAAAACAAGCCCTCTATATGTGTTCTCCACTACGATTGGTCCAACTTTGGAGGGGTTATCTCCGCTACCTTTCCACGCGCGACCTTGTGTTTATCCCCTGTGTTATAGGGGAATCCCAGATAACTTTCACAACACTGGACTTAGACACTACCTAACTTAGACTCCAATGTTTGTTTTTAAAATGGCCTTGAAGAGTTTCCTCTCCAACCTAATCCAAGGCCCTAATCCTGAACTAGTTGGTGAACCCTACAANTAAGTTTAGCATAATTTTTATGACTTTGTCTCACGTCAAGGGGTATGAAGGTGAAACTGATGATGTGAAAAAGATGAAAGAAATAAACGAATGAAAAAGCTAGAAACAAAACTTTTACTGAATGCAAAATTTCAAAAACTTTTCAAAAGAAATATTTTTAATTTTTCTAAGATTTTGGACAACAAACTCAAAGGAATTTCACTTGACTATGAGCTACTTATGATCTAAGTGAACTGCAAAAACTTATGAAAACAAAAGACTTTTCCCTGGCTAATAATGTAGAAACACACCCTTCAACCAAACAAGAAAATGAAAAGAGATATTTTTTTTTTTAAAATGCTAGTAAAGCAAGAAAGGAAAAATACCAACAAGCAAAAACCGAGAAAAACAATTCTGGCCTAATCACAAATCACAAAGAATCAGGTCAAAAATCACACACTAGCAATTTTCTTTAAAAACAATGACTCTCACACTTGTCTAAAAACCTTAAAAATTCTTTTATTTTTATGAGAAAAAGTAAGCTATGAGTAAAATTAATCCTAAGGTACTGACTGTTCAAACAGAGATTCAAACACCTGAGAGGAATAATTCTTCTCAAGGGAAAGGATGACTACCTTACCCTTAACAAAAAGTATCATGTACAAGCATGCCACTGTTACTCAAACAACACGCCTGCAAACGCGTGCTGAGCAGATACAGAGTGTGTGTACATGTGGGCTGACCTTGTACAGGCCGCGTGTATATCTAAACTCTGAGAAAAAATGAAAACAGACAGACCAAACCAGGAATAGACCACTGATATTGATAACCAGAATCCCTTGAAGGCTTGGACACTCTTTCTAACAAAAAAACAAATAATGTAAGGAAAAAATGATAAAGAAAAAACAATCTGAGATAGGACTGCTAGCAAACAAGACTCAGACAGAATTCAAGAAAACCCCCTGAGAATGTGTGATTCTGACAGGGAAGAAGATAACTACCTCTGAAGTCTTGTGAACTCTACACACTACTGCTACCTCTACAGCTAGCGTTCACACACGGGTTGTAAGAGAGTAGGGCACAGGTACACGCGTGCATACCTTATGCAGGTTGCGTGTACCTCTGTGGGTCCTCAAAAACACAGTCAAGCAAAAGATAGGGAAAGTTGGTATGGAAAACTAGACTCCCTGCTAGCTCAGACCTTACAAAAATTAAAAGAAAATACAGGCAAGAAAAACTAGTCTGTAAAACTACCCAAAAACTAAATAAGTTTCCAGGAACCCTAAAGAGTCTCCTCAATATGGTCGCCAATTCTGTTGTTGGGAAAAACTCCCTACGAACTAGCAAATAGAGTTTAGACTTTGCATGCAGATATGACCGAAGAGAAATTACTTTCTACCTTCATCCCTAGATTTAAATCCCCTTTTCTTAGCAAATGCATGGAAAGATCAACCTACCTCGTTCCCAGCATTTGATGTCGATCCTCCGTTGTGCTTGATTACTCATTCACAATACTCCTTCCAAAGCTTACTTGCATCCAAGACAAGCAACAACTATGCATGCATACTACTTATATACTAATGGGTTAGAAATCCAAAACATGTACTAATCAAACTATAAAAAGTTCATGAATTGGGACGGGAAAGGCATTTTCTTTATTACATAGAATGAGTCAACTTACAAAAGTTGAGACTGGCCACTGCTCCGCGAACCTGATCCTGGGCTCCTCTTCTTCTGTCCTCCAACTGCTTTTCTTTGAATCTCCTTTGGCACAAGGAAAGGCTAAAGGGTTGGGACAATGGGAATACGTAAATGGGCAGAGTTTCTTTTCTATATTTTTCCTCCTCCAAATGGGACCCATACCCCTTCTTTTATAGGCTAGAAGGAGCTAGGTATTTGGATGAACCCTCGGCCATGCATGGCTGAGAGTTTCAGTTAACTCACCCATAGCTTTTTGTTCCATTGGCAACTTTCCTTTTTTCGTGCTTTTGTAGGTACACGCGGGCTGTTTTGGGTCAGCCAGCGTGTACACATGTGCAATAATGGATTAGGGTGCGTGGGCCTTTATAAAAGAGGATTTTCAAAGAGTTGTTTAGCAGTTCTTTGGAAAAGAAGGGATATGAGTTGGCCTGATGCTAGGTAAGCATGTGTGGTGCAATTTAGGGTTATAACACCTGGTCCTCTCTCTGGAGGAGGTGCCCCACTAGCTGGGGGTCCTCCAGGTCCTGGGGTAGCCACCCAATCATCACTACCCCCACTATAGCTACTCTGTGGATCAAGGTCTGCAGCTTTGTCGGAAGGCCCAAGAACTGCTCCAAGACTCCCTCGTCCTGGATCTGAGTCCACATGCCCTCAGGCACTCCCTATATCACCGCCTCCAATCGACGGTGAAAATCCTCAAAATCTCTGCCATCCTCTACCGGAGGAGCATGTGAAGGCTCTGCACCAGGGTCATCATATAGATGCCTCCTACCATCTCTATCAGCATCATCTAGCCTCGCACTAGCCTCATCTCATCGATGTCTCTCTCCTTCTCCTGGCTCCCCTCGGGGTGGTCTCGCAAGCCCCTGACGAGCCGACACTCTGACCAACTCTACCTCTCATCCACAGGGCATCACATATGCACAAACATCAAACACATGATAGAATCATCATCCATCCATACATAAAAAATATGCTAAACTATCCAAAACAAAAAACATCAAATACATCAACATACCTCTACGGTCCCACACCTCTCTAGGAGGTAGCACCATATCGGGTTCCTCCCATAAGTCCACCCCACTATTTGGGAACTGGAGTATGATCTGTAGCATCTGATGCCACACACATTCTAGCTCGACCATAAATTAATGGCCACCCTTCTCACCCCCATGAAGAACCAAGATCATTTCCCACCACATCAATCGTGGCTCTCGCGCACCAGGTATGTCCAACAAAACTCTCATGTGCAACATAAGCACCCTCTCCAAGAACCAAGCCACCAAGATCGAACGAAAGGAAAACTCCCCCGAGTCAGTAGCCCGACATCTGTTGAGCTTCCCTATCATCTTGGCATGTAGCATCAAGACCCAGGAAAAATTCTCTTCACCCAACACCCTCTACATGATCCTCAGCTGACCACTTATATGCTGAGTAGCTAGGGATCCATTGACCCTCACAATCATTGCTACAATGCAACAATGCATAAGGGCGTCCATCACCCCAATCCTCACCACCGAGCTTGACATAAATTCCTCTCTAGAACAATACGTTCGTGCCAGGTCAACCAACGGTCCATCCTCTGGCAACAGGGGATCAACTGGTAAAGCACTTTCTCAAAAAGGGAGACCAATCAAGAAATATACATCCTCCACCACAAAGAATGTTAGGTACTCCCCATGCACAATGAAGCACTGTCACTCAATGCTCCACATAGAAATCACAAACTGCATAAGGTACTCCTACGTCCGCAATAGTGAAGAATCAAAGAACTTTAACAACCTAGAGGCTGCTAAAGATCTCCACACACCTGACTGCTCATCCCTCACCACCTCCCCAAGGCATAATTTTTACCTGCATTCACACAAACAATACTCGATCAGCCATCACAATTCACGACATAAAAACCTTTAAAAAGACAAATTTTTACACCCCTCATCTTTGCCTCATATGCACGGCTATTTTCCCCACAGGCGTGCACATGTGTGCACCTGTTCTTCACACAATTTCACATCAATGCACAACTGTCAAAGCCATAGGGGCATATTCATGTGTCCCTTTCAAACATACAGGCGCACATTCATGCGCTCCTGTTCGTTCCACAGTTGCACACACATGCGCAACTGTCAGAGAAACAACCGTGCACAAGTGTGCAATTGTACTTCGAACAACCATGCATCCAGTGCATGCATGTTTTCCCCACTCAGGTGTCCCTGTTCACAGCTATCCCAATTACATACGTGCACCTAAGCGCGTGAATCCTTCGATCGCCCACACACTGGGGGGCCCACCCTCCATACGACCATCCATACGGCCCTGTTCAAAATATGAATCCCAATTACTATGCAGGAGGATACGACCACTAACATGACACTTTCTAACCTTGGATTGGTTGGCTCGATCTCCCAGAATCTCCAAATATCCTCTAAAAACCTCTCGTCCACTCACTATGGCAGAAGGTACAAATGAGGTGGCATTGTGGGCCCTACAACTATATACAGTCCCTTTTTCCCAAGTTCTGTGTTCAATTACAGGAGCTCAGAGCCTCCATTTTTCAATCTTTCTTCAGCCACGGGATCGATATCCCCCCCCTACACAGTCACATCCCCCGAGTCACCATCCATCCTCGGCCCCAGAGACGCATTTTTCTCACATCACGCCTAGGTACGCATGATCACCTTCACAATTATTGAATAATTGTTATATGTTCTTTATCTTGATATATTGTTCACGTCGGCTATTCATTTTTTATGTGTGTAGGTACTTGGTCATCACGCATCAATGCAGTCCCTTCAGGTGTATGATCGACATTGACATGTAGTCATTCCCTCTTAATATCAATTGCATCTCCTAGTCACACCCTTCGACATTTTCCTCTAGGATTCCGCCATCTAGCTCTGTAGTACTTTCACCTCCGCTGCCTTTCAAGTACTATCACCTGGTAGTATTCCCCCCCACATGAGTTGTCCCATTTATAGTCCCCTTTGGAACTTTGATACTCATGCTTCTTTAACCCGCTAGGGATGGGAGTCCCAATCGTTGCACGCATGTTCGAGAATCCGCCACATACTTCTTCTCCTCATTATGCTAGTCTTGGCCCTTGGGTATGGAACAAGGAAGAACATGAAGAACAAGGAAGAAAAAAGCAAAATGCAAACTTCCTAGAAGTTGAAGCGACTGATATTAAGGTGAAGTGAGAAAAGGAGCTGAAAAGATGGAGCGAAGTCCAAGAAAGCAATTTATTAGATGAGGAGACAGAGGATGATAGATCAGGGAGACAGAGGGATCGAAGACAGATCGAAAAGCAAAAGAAGATGCCAACAAGTGCTTTGGAGCACCGCATGAGAAGGAAGGAAAGACAGGCTGGCAAAGTGCTGAAAATTTGGGTCAAGTTGACTAGGGTTTTTGTACCTAGGGTTTTGGACACCTAGGTTACAACCTAAGGTTGTCAGTGAGCTATTGTAATGTATAAATAAAGGTCAAGAGGACCTAGGTTGGGTTGTTTTTGTTGTTGTTGTTGTTATTGTCACTATTATTGGATCGGGTTGTTGACATTGTTGTATGAGAGATCATTACATTAGGAGAGAGAACTGTTGAGTGTGAGAGCCTTCTGGTATTGTAATATCTCCAGCTGGGTGTGAAGATCAAGCCTACAGCTGGGTGCGCAGGAGGGGAAGAGAGAAAGAGAAGAAGAAAGAAGATCTGCTAGCTCAAAGCACAGACAAGAACTGCATGCTTTATCTTAATATATCATAAGCACAGTTCTATGGATGTAGCCCTAGAGAGAGGGTGAACCACATACATCTTGTGTTCAATGTGTGATTGATGCTTTGATCTTTGTCATTGTTATACTGTTATTTGCATTGCTGTGTTAGATTAGATCTATAACTGTGCAGAGTAGATCAAAGAAGGTAGCTGGTCGATGATGGTTGTGTTTTTGTTCTGTTAGATCCACTTGATATTCCCTTGGTTGTAGACATTTCTGTCCCACAACCCCCTCATAGCTTCTTCAAGTGAGACTACATCTGCCTCACAGGTGTTGCCGAAAGGGCTAGTAGCTAGGGCTTGTTAGTGTGCTCTTGAAGCTGAACCCTAGGTCTACCCCTGTGCCAACAAATGGTTCCATTACCGGGTGTAGGATTTTCTTGAGGGAATGTCAAGGTGGTTCCCATCGAAGACAAAAATACAGAAGTGGATTGAAGAGTAGGAGAAGGAATTCACTGAAGCCAAAAATAAAAACCCTAATATTAGCATAGAGGAATGGTTGGAGAAGTATATCTTTACCGATATATATGAGATGTTTTTTGGAGGAATCCATCAAGAACTATATGAATGGCTAGCGAGGCTAGTAGATACACAGTTCGAGATCTGATCTATACCTCTTGTGGTCTGAATAGCAGCGTTGATACACAAGGTCAAGAGAGTCGATAATGCTATATCACGAGCAATTGACCACTGGTTCGATAGTATCATTGAAGGGTACATCACCGAATTTGTTGTCGACAAAGTAGAATCGTATAGCCAAGTTGAGAGATACTTTTTCAAGGGACCTAGAGGGAGATTTTTGGATTTCCTGAACCTGAGAATCAATATGCTATTGCATGAAAAGAACGTCTTGAAGATACAATAGAATGAATGCATTTGAAAAGGCTAATGTTCAAGAATTCAGACAGCGACAGTGACACAGAAGATGGACATATGTGCAGTGGAAGAATATTCAAAGGATCTCATCTTACGAACATGTTTAAGAAGAACTACGGAGATGAGGGTTTCTATAGCAGAGAAGAGGCAGATCTGACAGACGAAGAACATTCAGAACCCACTAAAACAGAGGAAGGGAGAGATGAAGAACTTCAATGGGACGAACCAGAAACCTCAGGAACTGCATAGACTAGTGAAGTAAGTACTGTTATCCCCCCTATTGTTTCAGTAGTATTAAGCAATCAAAGTAATCAGAGCCACCAGAGCATTCAGAGCATTGTCTCTAGCAGTCCACCACATACTCAGTCAGGAGCCCCAGGTAGATATATGGCAGATGAGATGAGGCTCCTTATCTTTAGGGGATATGGATCTGAAGATCCTAATCAACGTTGGTTCCTATGTGAAGGTGTGTGGAATATTAAGCATGTCACCGACGAAGCTGTCAAAAGAAATCAGTTCAGTACCACTTTGAGGGACCATGCGTTGAGTTGGTACATGAAACTTGTTCAAGGACTTGCACAATCGAAACCACTGAATGAGATCAAGAGTGCACTGATTGCAAAATTTAAGAAACCTAAGTCACAGTCACAGTGTATTATAGAGTTGAAGGAGATAAATAAAAAGGTAGGAGAACTAGTTTGGGAGTTCGATTAGAGATTCAACACCTTAATAGGCCGATGGACTTTCAAGATCCTAGATGAGCAGAACAAGGAATGGTTCATTGATGCACTGTTACCAAACATCAGAGTTCCTCTGATGCAACAAAATATTACTTTGCAGGCTGAGGCATTGGATATCGCCATGAATGTTGATTCAACCTCTATGGGAGAATCCAACATAGGTATGAGTCAACTCTTGAGTTAGTTAACTAGTTTGTCATTACAGGTCGAAGATCTAAGGAAAGACAAAGGAAAGGAAAAGAGAAAGGAAATTTGGTGTGTCAGATGTAGATCTGAAGGCCATGACAAGGAACACTGCCCCCTATTTCATGAATACTTGGCCTCGGGAGCTCCGAGCCCTTTGTATAAAGTCGCACTACCCTAGTGTGAAGTATGCAGAAATCAACATCGCCCTGGTGAGTGCTATTACATGCAGAAATACGTTCAGATGCCTACAAATTTGTATTGCACATTCTGTAAGTCAGTAGGAAATGATGATAGGGACTGTGGAGATTATGATCTTATGCATGAGAGGTCAAGAGACATATATAAGATTTAAGGCGAAGTACATCAAGAAGGGAACACTACGTAGTATAACTCACCAGGAAGAGGAAATTTCAATCCTCGTGGTGGATTCAGAGGATGAGGAAGAGGAGGAGGTATGGGATGAGGTCAAGGACAGATAATCTATTATAACTGTGCACATCCAGGACACTTAGCAAGGGACCGTCAGAAACCTTGCACTACTTGCAGTTATTGCAATTCTTTTGAGCATGTTATTGAGGACTATCTAGTGCTGCTAGATAAACTTTAGGAAAGGCGAGGACCTCAGCAGATTCGACAAGTGAAACTAATATATGCTGAACCTCACGGGGCAGACCCTAGAGTTGTTGTTATCACTCAAGGAGGCGCAGCTACAGGAGAGGATAAAATGACCCAAGGAAAGATTACAGAAGACTCAGGAATCAAGAAAGCTGCGGAGAAGGGCCAATGCTTTGATGCAAAGAAAAAAAGACAAATATTTGAAGAGGTAAGAAAAGAGTTCGAAGTGGAACAAGGTTCTTCATCCAAGATACAACCAGAGTTTAGAGAATATGGAATGCCTCAGGTATTTGATTAGTCTACTTCGCCGACAGAAGGAAAAGAGGTAAGAAAACTCATGGATTTTTTATATACTTGTGTTAAGTTGATTCAGGATGAGAACGTTGTACATGAGCTGTAGAATCTAATTAAACAATATGATTTAGGAAATATAGACCCCTTACTGAATAGGGAAGTACACCAAATTGCAAGTAGGAGGAGGACAAATAAGGAATTACACTTGAATTCTCAAATAGGAGAATATGACATAGACTATGTGGTCCTCGACTTAGGGTCAGAGGCCAATGTTATGACAAAGAAAACATGGGCACTGATGGGAAAACCGAAGTTGATATATTCCCCTATCAGGCTTAGGATGGACAACCAGCAGGCTGTAAGCCCATTTGGACGATTGGAGCATGTCCCTGTGGACATCGTCGGAGTAAGAACATTTGCAGATTTCGAGGTAATTGAGATAGTCGACGACAACTGCCCTTACCCACTGCTGTTAGGAATTGATTGGTCCTTTAATAATTCTAATGTGGTTGACTTAAATAAGAGACGTATGAAATTTTAAAAATATGGCCTTAGGGTCATCGCACCTTTAGATCTAGATGAAGGTCAACAATACACAAAACCCATCAGAGAGGAAGACCATGCATACGAATTGGAAAACATATACAAATTGACAGCCATACAATAGGATTACATCAATTCTGTAGATGATGGAAATCTAAGATGGCGAAGTGACAATGCATGTTCATTAGATTCAGAAGAAGCACTGGAAAACTGGCATAACCATATGTATGAAGTATCTACTAGGCGATGCGCTAGATTGACCAGAGAAGTTCATTGGATCGGCACAACAATCAGTAATTTGCCCACATTTGATGCTATGAACCCTTTGGAAGCCTTTATAGTAGACTTTGAAGAAAATGTGCTGACCCCACAGAGATTGTTGGCAATGGATGAGGCCTTGAAACCTACACTAGCTAGATGGTGGGGGACACACAAAAGAAGTATCACAGACTGGACACAATGCGGAATTTTGATGACAACGCAGTTCTCAGCACAAATAGAAGGCTACGAAGTTCGGTACATAGGCCGAAGTTGTCCAAAGGACCATGTGCAAAGCTGTGAAGAATCCTAGAGCAACGTCCCTCAAGAGCAGTGGGTACACAAATTCATTAACACGTTGGACACTACCCCTATCAACTGGTACCTTGAAGTGGGGCTGCGCCTCATCACTACAGACTGGGAAGGTATGAATTAGAATTTTATTTAAAAGTCAATATCCTTCTGTAGATCAAGCATTATAGATAGTGATACATAAATTATTTGAGGAGGCACCTAACCTCCCATTGGAACAAGAGGAGGACGAATGGGCTGCGCCTCTCCAGAAACTGCAAGTGTGCTACAACGTCAATACTGATGAAGATGATGATCCGAGGAAGGTGAACATCAAAGAGAGAGAGGGCCAAAGATATGTAGAAGGACCAAGCATTGAGATACCATTCATTGGACAGTCGATCAAGATAAAAAAGGTTAATATTGGGACAGAGGAGACACCGAATCTTGCCAATGTCAGAGATTATTGGGATGCTGCTACCATTGAAAAAATCACATAATTGTTGCACGAGTATCAGAACTTGTTTCCAACCAAGTTCATTGAGATGAAGGGTATTAAAGGACCTATGGGAGAGATGAGAATCCACTTGAAAATGGATGCAAAACCAATCAAACAGAGACCCTACAGGTTGAACCCTAAATATAAAGATAAAGTGAAGATTGAGCTCGATAGAATGCTAGAAGAAGGGATTATAGAACTTGTTGAAGAGTCAGAGTGGATCATCCCTATGGTGGTGCAAGACAAGAATACATGCGAGATCAGAATCTACGTAGATCTCATGAAGTTTAATGATGCTTGTTTGCATGACCCCTTCCCTACACCATTCACTAACGAAGTGCTAGATAACGTGGGAGGCTAGGAAGTATATTCTTTTACAGATGGATTTTCAGGATACCATTAGATCCGGATTGCCAAAGAAGACTGACATAATACCACCTTTGCAAAAGAGTTGGGGTCTTATCAATACACAGTGATGCCCTTTGGGATGAAGAATGCACCAACCATCTTTTTCAGGGTGGTGGTCAAAGCGTTCAAGGAATTTTTGCATAAATTTATAGAATCATATTTTGATGACTGGACTGTTTTTAGTTTGTTGAAAAATCATATTGAATGTCTAAGGATAATGTTGGACAAATGTAGACAATGTCAAATTTCTTTGAATCTGAAGAAGTGTATCTTCTTCTCACCATTTGGAGTGCTATTAGGTCATATTGTATGAAAGCAGGGATTGTTGGTTGATCCATCTAAAATTGCCATTATAGTTGATTTTCCACCTCCCACTTTAGTCAAACAACTGCGCACTACGCTGGGACACACTGGATATTACATGAAATTCATCAAAGGATATGCTCAGATTACAGCACCTATGGAGAATATTTTGAAGAAAGACTGCCATTTTGAATGGACAAAAGAATGACAACAGAGCTTCGACACATTGAAACAAAAGATGTTTACTGCGCCTATTCTGGTTTTTCTAGATTGGAGCAAGGAATTCCATGTGCATGTCGATGCATCTTCTATTGCCTTAGGAGAAAGCTTGGCACAACCTAGAGAAGGAGATATCGACCATCCATTAGCTTTTGCTAGCAGGAAGCTATCCACAGCTGAAATTAATTACACGACTATAGAGAGAGAAGGATTAGCCATGGTGTATGCGATACAAAACTTTCACCACTACTTATTGGGAGGACACTTCAAGATGTTTACTGATCATTACATGCTGAAGTACCTGGTCAACAAGCTAGTGTTGGGGGGAAGAATTTGTAGATGACTGCTGCTATTTCAGGAGTATGATTTCAAAATTTTAGTTAAGCCAGGACGAATGAACAAAGGTCCTGACCACTTGTCAAGGTTGGAACATGAAGAAGATCTTACCAGTTTGGAGGATACACTGCCAGATGCATAGCTACTCACCATCAGAATGATTGATGACCACTTCACAGACATAGTCCAGTTCTTGCCAACAAGAATAGTGCCTATCGAGTATACAATTCCCTAGAAGAAACATGTAGTGGTGCGCACTGCATACTTTTCACTTATAGCCTGTCAACTATACAAGATGGGACCTGATAAAATATTAAGGAGGTGTGTTATGGAGGCAAAGTGACCCTTGATCCTCGCAGAAGCTCATGAAGGTGTCGCAGGAAGACATTATGAAGGAAAATACATTGCCCAAAAGGTTCTGCAAGCTAGCCTTTGGTGGCCTACCTTACATAGAGATCATAAAGACTACTCTAGAGCCTGCGATTTATGCCAAAGAGTTGGGAAACCTTCCAGAAGAGATGAAATGCCATTAGCACTGCAGCTGACCCTACAAGCATTCGAAAAATGGGCCATTGATTTCGTGGGACCTATAAAGCCACTAGGGAAGTGCACAAGAGCAAAATACATCATCATTGCGACATAATACTTAACCAGATGGGCTAAAGCCAGAGCAGTTAAGGGATGTAGTGAAACTATAGCTGCGTGCTTCATATTTGATGACATCATAACCAGGTTCGGATGAACTAATATCCTCATGAGTGATCAAGGCACACATTTCATCAATAAGAGAATTGAAGCCCTGATTGAAGAATTCGCATTTCACCATCATAAGAGCACACCTTATCATCCACAGGAAAATGGGACATTCAAAGCATTCAATAAAATCTTGGAAACTGCACTGACAAAGATATGAAGTGTGAACAGGGATGACTGGGATTTAAGAGTACCTGTATTACTATGGGCCTATAGGACCACTTGCAAGAAGCTCACTATGCAGACATCTTTTAAGTTGGTCTATGGTCTCGAAGTTGTTGTCCCAATGGAATAATTGGTGCCAACTTTAAGAATTTTTGCATTTAAAGACATGGATGATATTGGCGTTGTTCAAGAGAGACATGTGTAGTTGGTCGAATTAGAAGAGGACATATTTATAGCAGGATTTCACCAGCAGGTTCAAAAGGAAAGAGAAAAGGCATATCACAACAGGCACATCAAGAAGAAGGCATTCAAGCAAGGAGATCTGGTGTTGATATATGACAGTAAGTTCCTGAAGCACCCTGGGAAGTTCAGAACACATTGGCTTGGGCCATATGATATCGTCTATGTTACAGAAGGTGGAGCTACTCAACTGAAGATGTTGACTGGAGAATGGAAGGAAGGACTAGTGAATGGGAGTCGGCTGAAGTTGTACTATGAAAACTAGCTGCCTCACAGCTGTCAGCAAACACATGAAGAAAAGGGTCTAGGTACTAGACACAGTTGAAATTGGGTACCAGACATAGAAAATATAGTCTGCACAAGGGAATAAGGGATGGACAAAAAATAATGCACAGGCTACCCTACGTAGCCTGAAGACGAAGTCGAATAAGAAGACTCAGATCTGAAGTGCCTTGGGATGAGTCATAGGTGAGTTTTGGGGGCCTGTTGGCCCTTGGGTATGGAACAAGGAAGAATGTGAAGAAAAAATAAGCATAAAGAGAAATTCAAACTTTGCGAAAGTCGAAGCGACTGATATTAAGGTGAAGTGAACAAAGGAGAAGAAAAGATGGAGTGAAGTTCGAGAAAGAAAGCCGTTGGATGAGGAGACAGAGGATGATATATCAGGAAGACAGAGGGATCGAGGACAGATCAAAAAGAGGAAGAAGATGCCAACAAGTGCTTTGGAGCACCGCGTGAGAAGGAAGGAAAGATAGGCTGGCGAAGCCCTGAAAATCTGGGTCAAGTTGACTAGGGTTTTAGCTGGCTAGGGTTTTGGTACCTAGGGTTTTGGAAACCTAGGTTACGACCTAAGGTTGTCAGCGAGATATTGTAATGTATAAATAAAGGTCAAGAGGACCTAGGTTGGGTTGTTGTTGTTGTTGTTGTTGTTGTTGTTGTCACTATTATTTTATCAGGTTGTTGACATTGTTGTATGAGAGATCATTACATGGGAGAGAGAAGTGCTGAGTGTGAGAGCCTTCTGGTATTGTAAGATCTTCATCTAGTAGGTTCCAATTTCAATCCTGCTGCTGGGTTCATAGGAGAGAGAAGATCTGCTAGCTCAGAGCACAGATAAGAACTGTATGCTTTATCTTAATATATCATAAGCACAGTTTTGTGGACGTATCCCTAGAGAGAGGGTGAACCACGTACATCTTGTGTTAAATGTGTGATTGATGCTTTGATCTTTGTCATTGTTATACTGTTATTTGCATTGTTGTGTTAGATTAGATCTATAATGGTGCGGAGTATATCAAAAAAGGTAGCTGGTCGATGACGATTGTGTTGTTGTTCTGTTAGATCCACTTGATATTCCCTTGGTTGTAGACATCTCTATCCTGCAACCCCCTCATAGCTTCTTCGAGTGAGACTGCATCTGCCTCACAGGTGCTACCAAAAGGGCCAGTAGCTAGGGCTTGTTGGTGCGCTCTTGAAGACGAACCCTGGGTCTACCCCAATGCCAACAACTAGTCTCAGCAATGGAATCCCAGATATCTCATCATGGTTTCACTTTAACTGCACCCCCGTAGTATCATTAATCCTCCATTTCATCCACAATCAGTTTTTCCATCTGCAGATTGTCCTCCATTCATTTACCTAATACAAAAACCCACCTATGGGGCCCCCATCCTCCACTAGTTTTCCATGCAATTTGCGCCCTCACAGGCCAAGCCACCTTACACTGGGGCACCCATTTCTATATCTGCACACTTATCCCACATTATTATTTATTCATTTGGTAATTGTACAAAACCTTTGTGTCTAACATTTACATAGATTTTTGTTGTCGCCTTTAGCGAACTTCCTTTTCTGGCAAAGAAACCCCTGTCGCCCTTGGTTGGGGAATTTTCACCTCCTACCCTTGTTGACCTCGTCCATAAACCCCAAGTATCCCACAGTCCATATACCTCTGATCTCTCAGTTTTTCCACTTTGTCACACCTCTGGCACAATTTAACCCACGTCTAGTTGTCCCCCTGACGCTAGATTCAGTTTCATGGTTACTGTCACTCATACTTCACACATATCCCCAACCAAGGGAAGTCTTGAGTCTCACCACTTCTTTACTTCGTCCATGTTCTTCATCAGTTCCTGATCTCATCCAATGGATTTCATAAAGCCCTTTGCTTCTTTGAGTTTCATTTCCATTTCTCTCGACATCAACACGGTTTCCAGAAGGGCGACAATATCTTGACTCTCATTACCTTTACACTGAGGAGTCTCGGACGGAATAGAGAGAACCATTTTTTCTCTCTGCTGTCGTTGACCCCCATAACATTCAACTTCAACACTTTCTCATGTTGTGGTGTGTCTTACTTCACGACTATTGCAATTTTTTTCATATTTTCCGAAGACCTCTGAAAATTGTTCGGCTATCAATGCCCGCGAATTATCGACACTTCTTATAGGTGTTATCGCCTCTTTTAAAAGTTTTTTCACCATCATAATTGTCCTCTTCCATTATCAAACTGCCCCATAGGGCGTTGCAGTCATGTACTCCAACACACAGTTTCAGTTACTTCTTACACATTTTGAGTTACATGACATGAGCATGGGGCATGCCCACCTCGTTTGTACATAGTTTTATTTTTCCACACCTAGTGAAAGGTTTGGGTCCCATACGTTCCCCTCTCCCTCCAATGGGTCACTCTTGCAATTCCTCTCAACACTCTTTCTTACAATGGTACTCTCAGTAGAAGAAACATTGATGTATTTCGGCTATACGTATGCTCCTAACCTCACACATCAGGGGGCATCTGTTATCACTGAAATTTCATTCACAAATGGTTACAAAAATCCAGCATCTCCAAACACCTATTAGTTCATTCATGGCCCAAAAATGCATTTCCAAAGGGCACAAACTATAAAACTGGTAATAAAATCAACATGTTCTCATAATATAAAGAAAGTGCACACACATGCGCCAGTCGAAAACACCGAAAAAGCGCACATGCGCCCGATGCGCGATCGTGGAAGCAAAAATCCACGCACACCTCAGAGTGATTCATTTATGATTCTTGTCGGCCTCCCACCCACTTCTGGTTTAGATCCCAAGTCGATTTGACCCTCAAATCCGAACTGAATCCAAGTGGGGGGCTGGTCAAAGACCTAAAGGTTCCCTAAAGGGCTCCTTGTTCACACTAAAGACCGGTTGGATAATGCCTCAAAGATTTGCTATAAAAAGAGGCCATGGGTGCACTATATTTCCAAGAATCTATTTGTATTGTTATGTTGCCTCTATTCTCCTACAAGGAACCTCTTTCCTCATTGGAGCATACAAACACCATCTTATTGAGCTATTCACTTCACCTCTTGAGTGAATGAGCTTTGGATTTCTTCACCATTTCCTTTTATTTTGTGTTATCAGACAAATCGATAGGTGCAGACACTAATAGATCTCTCTAGATCCACCTAGATCTAGAACAAAACAAGACAAGACACGACTCTTTCCCTAAGTTGTAGTTATTGAATCTACTTATCGAGAGGAACAAGAGACATACCTTTAAGTTGCTTCCTTAGGTCTCTATTGATCCCGGTTCTCTCTGGTGCTCTTGTGCAATCAGGTCCAAGACAACACAAACCAACCAAAGTGAAGACAACAAAGTATATTCAAAGTCAACCTAAGCATATGATCAAGGAGTTATGCTATAAAACGAGAGTAGTTTTATGGGAAAGGGACATGCTGCTATATTATATTAAATGAAAGTGGAAGTTACAACATGATCACCTTGATGTCACAAGTGCCCTTTCAGTGACCCTAGGTTCCAACACACACACTTGCTCTATACTGCATGAAGAAAGTCCAATACCTCTTGATAGACCAAATAGAGCCTTCAAGCTTCTGTCCAAGCAGGGTTCTCCACACAATCTGTTGCGCCTCTTTCATCACCTTAGTGAGAAAAATAGAGGTGCTTGCAAGCTCAGTTGGGTTTTCTAAGTAGGACAGCTGCAAGGAAAAGGGTTAGAAAAAGAAATATAAAACTACAACTAAGAATTAATCTAAGAAATAAAACAACAACTAAATTAACAAACATAGGAACATAAGGACAAAAGAAACAATTAGACCCATGTCACCAATGATAAGGCTGATATTAGTGAAAGAAAAAACTGAGAAGCAAAGGGACTATGAGTCCCTTCTTCCTCCAAGGGAGGGCTCTTGGACCCCCACAAGCAAGCTCTTCTTACAACTTTGAGAAAAAATGAAAATGGTGAAAGAATTCTTTGTTAATCCACTCAAGGGGTGAGATGGATTGCCCAATGCTATGGTGCAAGTATACTCTTGGCAAGAATAGAAGAGTCCTCAAGAGAATAATGGAAGCATAAATTTGCTTTGAATTCCTTGAAAAATGAAGTGTATCCATGGCCTTTTTATAACATTCCTTTGAGATATTGTTCAACAAGTTTGTAGTGTGTAAAGAGGCTAATTAGGGAATTTCTAGGTCATTGACCAGCCATCCAGTCGAATCCAGTCCAGATTTGAGTGTCAAATCAACTTGGAAGCTGAACCAGAAGTGGGTGGGAGGCCAACCACTCTCATAAATGCGTCGTTTCTCAGGTGCACGGATTTTTGCAAAAACAGTCGTGCATCGTGCGCATGTGCACGATTTCTAAATTGTTGTTTCGTGCATGTGCGCGCGCGCCCAATGTCTTCATAACGCCCTTTAATTTTTTCACTATTTGTATAGTTTTTGACCCTTTATGAATGCTTTTGTGTTAATTCAGGTCCATGGATGACTTCATAACTGTTTGACGATGCTGAATTCTTGTAACTATTTGCAGACAAAATTTTAGGGATAACAGATGCCCCCTGATGGATGAGGTTAGGAGCATATGTATAGCCGAGATCCATCAATGTTTCTTCTACTGAGAGTGCTGTTGTAAGAGAGAGAAATAGTGGGATCATCCAGAGTGATCTGTTGGAGGGAAAAAGGAACTTGTAGAACCCAACCTTCCATGAGGTGTGTAAAACATAACTGTGTACAAACGAGGCGGGCATGCCCCATGCTCGTGTCATGTAACTCAAAAAAGAGGGATGAAGTTTTGATGTAGACAACTGCAGCACCCTCGGGGGTGGTCGAACTAAAGGTAGAAGACAATTCTGCAGAGGAACATACTCTGAATAGTAGGCATTGACATCTGTAAGAAGTATCACGGATTTTGTAGTCATTGATAGCCTAGCCAAGTTCAGAGGTCTTAGGCGAGTATAATAACTAACTGCAATAGTCGCAAAGTAAGACCCACCATAACATGAGAAAGTGTTGATGTCGAATTTTATGGGGGCCAACGATAGTAGGGAGAAATTGTGGTTCTCCCTGTGCCATCTGAGATCTCTCATTGGATGGGTAATGACAAAAAGGGGGACGCAACTCCCAGAAGCAAATGGCTTCGTGAAATCTACTAGGCGAGCTTAGGAATTTGGAAGAGGTACATGGTCGAAGTCAATATGTATGGAGACTCAAGACTGCCCTTGGTTGGGGTATATGTAAAGTATAAGTGGCTGCAACCGATCAACTAAGTCGAGTGTCAGGGTGACAACAAGACGTGGGATAAGATGTGCCAGAGGTGGGACAAAGTGAACAAACTCAGAGGGCAGAGGTAAGTGGCTTGTGGGATAATCAGTGGATACGGATGATGTCAATAAGGGTAGATGATAAAGAATGCCACAACCAAGGGCGACATGGGTTGCATTTTCCAAAAAGGGAAGAAGGTCGCCAAAGGTGACGACAAAAAGGGTAATGTAACTACTGGAAACAAAGGCGTTTATACAATAAATAAAGAATAATTTCAGATAAGTGTAAAAATACAAAAATGGGTGCCCCAATGTGATATGGTTGGCCCAGGTAGGGCGCAATTTTCTCGGAGAATTGGTGGAGGGTGGGGGCCCCATGGGTGGGTTTCTGTATGAGGTAAGTGAAATGAAGGGAAATTTGCAGATGTGAAAACTGATTGTGGATGAAATGGAGGGTTCATGATACTGTGGAGATGCAGTCCAATGGTAGAATTGTGAAGAGATAATCTGGGAGTCCATTGGGAAAGCTAGCAAAATGAGGAGAAGGAATATGAGGCTGATTCGCGACATGATGTAAGACTATCAAGACTCCCATCCCTAAAGGGTTTGGAAAAACAACATGACTATCAAAAGCGCAAAAGGGTGCTATGAATGAGACAACTCATGTGGGTAAGAGTGCTACCGGGTGACAGTACAGAAGATGCAACTGGAGTTGTTGGTACCATAGAGCCGGAAATGGGGATCCTAAAGGAAAATGTTAGAGGGTGTGACTGGAAATGTAAGTGAGATTCATAGGGAATGACTACATGCCAGTGCTGAGTATATACCTGAAAGGGTTGTGTTGATGTATGATGATGAAGTACCTACACACATGAAAACCAAATACCCGACGTGAACAATATCTGAAGAGAATCGAATATATGATCATGTATTTGATAATTTTGAATATGCGCATGCGTACCTGGTCAGGGTGTGAAAAATGGCATCCCGGGGGCTCAGGATGAAAAGAGGCCTAGGGATTGTCATGATGTAGATGACAGGATGATGATCCTGTGGCTGAAGATGAATCGAGAAATGGACACCCAGAGCTCCCAGAATGGTGAATGGAAGTTTGGCGAAAAGGCCTATATATAGCTGTAGGGCCCACATTGCCACCTCATTTGAACTTGCTGCGACAGTGACTAGACGAGAAGTTTTTAGAGGAGATTTATAGATTCTAGGAGGACGAGGCATCCGATCGAGGACCAACAAGCTTTAGGTTAGTGGTCTGATCATCCTGCATAGAATTAGGGTTTCCATTTTTGGGTAGGGGTTGTACAGAGGGCCATACAGGGGGTTTCTATGAGTGTGGACACCATGTGTGCGGGCGATCTGGAAGTAGGCGCGCACATGTGTGCACCTACCCATCGGATAGACACACATGGGGGTTCTGGTAAGGGGGAAAAGGGAATGCACTATGTGCGTGTCTATCGGCTGCACAGCTGCGCATGTGTGCGCAACTGTGTATTGGACAGGCACGCTCTAGAGTTCGCCTGTAAGTTGAGCAGGCGTGCACATGTGCAAGCATGAAGGATGAACATGTGCTCTTGAGAGCATGCCTGTTCACTCCACAGGTGCGCATTGCGCTGACTTAGGACTATTTTATGTGGTTGCAAGTGAGCATTGTGCACGATGTCAGTGGGTTGGCGAGAGAGGGATTGGTCCGAAGTACGAGATGCCATGGCTATTGAGGAGCCATGTGTACGTGCGACTTTGGAAGCCTATGGGATGCTGAAGTTCTTTAAGTGCCCATTGATACGGGTGCAGGAGTATCTCTTGCAGTTCCTTATCTGGATGCGGAGTCCAGACCTACATTGTTTCATAGTGTGGGGAGAGCAAATTGCCTTCATTGTGATGGAGGATGTGTATTTTTTGACTGGGCTCTCATTTTGGGGAACGCCCCTACTGGCGGAGCCGGTGTTATCGAGGGATGTGTCACCACTATGTTAATGCTCTGTAAATTTCCTAGAGGTTGTCGAAGAAGAAGAAATCTATGGGAGGTAACTTTATCCAACCACTTCGAAGCTGGGATCTAGCCCTGCTAGCTTCAGAGAGGAATCTCTCTGTATGATTTTATGTATGTTTCAAATTTAAAATATTAGGCTAGATAAATAAAATATGTTGGTTTTGTTTGTTGTATTTTTCGTTGGGTTGGATAAGAGGGATTTACACATCCATTGGGCTATGGGGTCTATATTATGAAATGAAATCTAACTAGAAAACAAAGAAAACTTTCATAAGGCAAGGTAATGTAATTGTTGGATTCTTTTAGCAGCATAAATGAGGAATAGCAGAAAAGATGAGAAAGTCAATTACAACAAAGAAGCAGTTAAGAATTTATTTATCGTAAAATCAAAAGATTAAACACTAAAATCCTTTTAAGTCAAAAATAGGGTATACGAGATAAATCCTGCAACGTTCGTTACTTTCAAAGATTAGATTTAGAAAACAGTGTGATAACTAAGCGAGAATAACATTTAACTTAGATAGGAAAACATCACCAATGAGTACACGCAAGAATCCTATGAAAATGCCTCTTTGAATTAATGGAAGATCTCTTGAAAAATATTACAGTCTGGTAGCTCATAGGGCGTAAAGATCAACCCTCAATACTTCGAAAAGTGAAGTATTTATAACCCAAAATTACAAACGATCTTGTCATTAAAGATCAGGACATGGTAAATCTATTTTTAGCCTAACTAACTTAACAAATTACAAAAATCTAGGAACTTTTTGATGATGTGTCGCAATTGCATGCTCTTTTCTAGGTGAATCGTTGGTGAGGCCTCTGCACGACCTCGTTTGACTGGAAAACTGATTGGGCTGGGATAGGTCATCGATTACTCGATCAGGTCACAAAGTTCTTCCCATCAAAGATGAATGGGAACGCTGACCTTGAGTAACCTTCGGTAGACTTATCCATCTCTGTGTACTTGGCAAAAGTAGGCTTGGTGATGAAGATGTACCGAATCGCATGCTGAATGTTGATGTCCAACTGAAGTGCATCTAGGACTGCCTTGCCAGTGATGCTGTGCTCACTCCTGAGAGTGGAACTGCACTCAATGGAATGACTTTCATTGGTTTCAACTGTTCTTTCTCTTTCACTAGCTTCTCCATCTCAGCTTCCATTTCCTTCAGTTTTTCATTCTGCTCCATGATCAACTTAAGCATTTCATCTTTTTCTCCTTCTGTCTCTTCTATTTCCTTTGCCTACGAGTCTATTGTTGGTGGTAGCTTCAATTGTTTCCTCAAAGATGCTATGTCGGCATTTTTATTCTTGATCATCTCCTCGACTACTTTCACATTCGAGGGATCGTACCCGATCTTGAGGATCAGTTCCTCCAATGTCTTGATCCTGTTGTCCTTGGCAAAGGATGATATCTTATCCAACTTCAACTATGTTTGGACGTTTTTCAGAGACAATTGTAACCTGGATGCAGTAGTGGAAGCATGTGATAGCGTGTAGAAATCCATTTCTCCTGTTTGCTTTTGCATATCCATTTGATCAGCTGGATGCATGTCCTTAGTCTGGAATTCAAAAGTGGCCCTTTTGTAATCGGTGATTACCTTTGGGTCTAGTACCTGTGCTTGGAGGAATGCCATGTGCATTCTTCCCTTCTCAGTGTCGAATGTCGATAGCATCCTGTGTTGTGCAGTTGACGTCTGCTTCCAGAACTGGGCGCATGTGCTGTTGGTTAGAGCCTGATTATTTTTCTTGATCAAATCATATTTCTCAAAGATGCTCAGCTTTGGTTCCGTCTTGCCTGGCTGGTTGATTGGTGGAGTATATGTAGGCTTCTTTGGTAACAATGAGGTTATGATCTTCTTGATGTTCATACTGAGGGGTGGCCTATCAACCTCTATCATTGTAGTAGATGGAACTTCCTTTTCTTTAGCCGGGTCAAGAGTTGGACTAGTTTTGGGCCTCTTGGTATGCAGTCAGAATTCTTCTAATGACACTTCAGTGACAGGAGGTGACAAATCCTGTCTAGGCCTTTTCTCCTTCGGAGCTTGTGGTGTGGTTATTTGTGATACAGTGACCGGGGGGTCCTGTTGTTCTGTTTCAACCAAAGTGTTTGGTTCCCATCCTGTCTGATTTGCAAATTTCTCTACCTCAGGCCTAGATTCATGGACATACAGGATATTCTTGTTTTTTATCCTCATCTCTTAAATGATCCCACATGGATCATAGTGCCATGTGAAACTCTCAAAGAATTTCATTTCCTTCAGTAGCCTATCTTCTTCCTCCCTGACACCTTGACTGTTGTAGATGCAAGACCCAATCTGCCCTTTGATTCTGAGCTGTTGCTTCTTTTTTAAAGACACAAAATGAATATCATCCGAGTTTATCATCTGCCTTATGTATTCCAGAGAAAAAATTCTGATAGGTAAGTATTTGGGCAGTTTATATGGGGCCAACTCGCACCCATAGAATCTAATCTCAGTGTGATTTTGGTACAGGTACCAATCACCAGTCTTTGTATGATCCGAGAGATGTAGGATCCTATGAATTTCGTCATTAATCTTGGGTTTGGGTCTACCACTGAGCATACTCACCACTGGGTGGTAAAATTGATCGATGAACTACTTGAAACTAAATTCCGTGGAGTTATGTCTGAGTAGGGAAGTCCATGCAGTTACTTCCTGGGGTTTTCCATCTCCGTCCATCTTCTGCATAGAAAAAGCAAATTTGTTTGCTTGGAAGAAAACGAACAGGTATGCCAGTATTGAAGAATACCGGAACATGCTTTCTGTGGCGAAATTGACAAATTGCTCGTGAATATTGTTCACCAGGAACATGTTGAAGTCGAACTGTGTAGTAGGCTTCTCATCGGTGGAGAAAATAGACAAAAACCCCAGAATGGGTTCATGTACCCACTGATCTAAATAATAACCCAACAAGGCGCATAGGGATGTGATAACCTGGTTTCCTTTGGTTGAGAACATGGAAGAAGGATAAGGGGGATTTGTAGCAGGGATCTGAGCAGAATGTGGAAGAAAAAGCTCAAATATTTGAGATCTTTGAGGAAAAGTGATCTGCTGGTATAACTCTGTAAGGATTTCAAGGTTAAAAGGTGATGCGGAGTTGGCTCGAGATATTTGCATCATTTGGTCGATGGTTTCTGACATGATGAGGAAGAGAACTTCCCCAGACAAGGATACACTGGGCCTTTTCTCAGGAATATAGTGGGCTTGGCACTTGAGGGCAAACTCTGGGAAATGGTGAAATTGGGAGAAAATATACAGGGGTAGGTTGGACTCCCAGAGTCCAATATCGTCACTCTGGTCCAGGAAAATTTCTTTAAGCCATGATTGAAGGTCTGAGAAGTCAAAATCACACTTAGTGTGTGCAATTAAGTAGTCTTTGTCGGCGAGTGGAATCTTGTCGAGATCGACAGGAGGCGGGAGAAACAGATTCTCCTCCCCTTCTATTCATTTTGAGTTTGGCGCCATTACTGCAACAATACCTGCAAATAAAACAATGTTAGTGGGGATGACTGTAGATGGGGGCGACTGACTGTAATGGAGAAGAAAACGGGGTAAATTATTTGGTGCAATGAGTGGGTAAATGGTGAAGTAATGGAGAGTGTGGTTAATTTTGAGTAAACGGGTATCTGTTGGGCACGGGGGACAGGTCAGCTGGTTAACGGATGAGTTATCCAGTAATAAATGGCCAACGGGTCATTTAGAATGTGATCTGAAAATGGAAGGTACTTGTTTAAGGGTGCAAGGTATCCATTTTCCATAATTTTAAAAGTGAGTTATACACTCCAATGTGACCTCTAAAAATGTGAGAACTTACTATTTCTTATACAGAGATAGACTGTAGGAGCATTTACCGGACATGTCACCTCTAAAGAGAGGATGAGTTCCAGAGTCTATCTGGCCCTTTACAGGCTCTGCCTAAAGAAATAATAAGTAAGCACTTAGAAGTCTTTCCCATACACTTGCTTCATGTGTTTAAATTGTGCAATAGGTTTATGTATTAAGTTCTTGGTTTTTCTTTGCAAAGTTCATGTGTGAGGAAAGGTTCTTTGACATGATTAAATATGTGTTATAAACCAAAACACAACAGTATATAATGCAGCAAATAACACATCAAAATCACAACACCCAAGATGATAAAGCAGTTCACCCACTTCAGGCTACATCTGCTGGACCAAACCTCCCAAACTAGGCTTGTCCTCTTGTAT
>SNQJ01S0051817.1:126412-138211 GCA_010110895.2 Picea sitchensis
TAAACCAAAACACAACAGTATATAATGCAGCAAATAACACATCAAAATCACAACACCCAAGATGATAAAGCAGTTCACCCACTTCAGGCTACATCTGCTGGACCAAACCTCCCAAACTAGGCTTGTCCTCTTGTATTAAAAATTCTCCAAATGCTAATACAAGAATAAGAATGTCTCAAAGGACAGAACTAACTGTAAATACAGAATCAGAAGATAGGAATTAGCTGAACATGCTCTTTCCCAAACACCAAACAGTGAAATTGTACCTTAAACAGTACTTTCCCCAAATGGCCCTAGTGCCCCTTTAATCTTGAATGGAGAATTTCGTGGTGAAGATGACCTCAAATGGTTCTGAAACCTATGCCATCAGATTCAGAAGGTCTAAAATAGCCAACCTAGGCTTTTGAATCACCAAAAATGGCTGAGCATAGCCTCCAAACAGCTCCAGCACTGAAATGGCCCTGGTGGCCCTGAAAGCTTCCCTGAAGAAAAAACACCTACAAATGGCCTCCAATGGCTATAAAACCTGCTCCAATGGCTCCATAAGGTCTAAGAGACCCAAAATCGACCCAAACAACGTGAAGAATGGTTTTCCCTAGCTCCAGTTATGCCAAAAACAAACTCCTCCTTCTTTTCCTCAAAAAACTCCACTAAATTAGGCTTAGCTGGAGTTAGTTTCGCTAAAAATAGCCAAAGCGCCCAAAATTGGCGGACTCCGCCCAACAATGCGCCAACCGTTAGCATATAATGTTCATAGTTAATGTGGTCACATGCATAACATTTAATTTAACCATGGCATATAATTTTCGTACACCACCGCGCCCATTTAATGAACGGTCATATGTATAATATGTTGGAACCGTGGGCTATATAAAATGCCAACCCCGCGCGGTTTTAAATTGGTCATATAAATGTAACAAAATCCGTGGCCGTAATCACTTTTAAAACGCGCGCATAAATCAAATAATACGGTGGTCATATGTAAGTGCAATGGAACCGTGGGTTCCGTGTACCAACTCCCCGCCATGTACCAAATGTCAATTTAAATATATACAAATGCGCATATATTATAAGAACTAATGTATGGTGTATTGGTTGGGGAGGTCCGGGGTTCAAACCCCGCGGCCTCCATACTTTTTTTAATAAAATCCAATTAAACCAATAGCCTACCCACGGGTGCCACGTGGCAGCCTTTCATTGGGCCACGTGGCACCATGCAATTTGCCCTTTATAAGCCACGTGTCACAACATCACTCGTCCCGCTGTAACTAATCAAAGATTTCCACGTCATCCAACCACCACGTCACCTCTGCCCTATCATCATGATGGTACGGCCCTGCCACGTGGCCGTACGGACTACTCAGTCAGCACTTTTTTTTTCCTGTTTGGCGATTCGAACAGAACGCGATAACTTTCGCTCCCAACATCTGTTTGAGAAGAAATGAATTGCGTTGGGTTCGTGACGACGAGGGCTACAAACCCATTTGTTTTTAGGCAATTCAGAGAACTTTGATTTTTGAGGTAAAATTTGACCCCTGGTCCAGATTCTGATCAGAATGTGAGATGGTAGGTGACAATGACTGAGGGATACGGATGGGTGATGTGGGGGTTATCGATTGGGGGAAAAAATCATGGTGAGGGGACTTGCCACGAGTGAATGAGGGAGAAGGACTGACGGAGTTATGGGATGTGACTCTTTTGGAAAGGTGGATGATGACATCATGAGGTGACGAGGCATGTCAGACAGTAGGAGGCGGTGGGACTTGGGGCTAGTAGAATTATGCCACGTATTGATAGGGGGCTTGCCAGAGTAAGATTCCATTCCGGACCCCCCCCCCCCACCGTTAAAAGTAGATTAGTCAGGGGGGTCCGAAAAATACCTTGGGCCGTCGATCTGCGCGCTTTCCTTTTGACCACAGATCTGTGCGCATTCTTTAACAAAAATTCTGGACCCCGCTCCCTCCATTAAATGTAGAACAGATGGGGGGGTCCAGAATCCAACATAGACTGTAGATCTAAGCGCAAAANGGGGGGGGGGTGCAAAAAAATTTGTCCACTGTAGATCTGGGTGCAATCATCTGGACCTTTGGTATATGAGCAGTGTATAAATGAGGGTGCATAAAGTATATTCACCCAGAGAACTTAGGATAAGTGCATTTCATGGGTTTTTCCCAAGCTTTTTCATGTTTATATCACCAAGGGGTTAGACAAACAACTTTTTAAGCATCTAAGACATGGTCTAGCATTGATCATCGAGTTGGTTTTATTGAAATAAAGAAAACTACCCTATGTTCTAACCTAACTTCCTATGACAATTAGCCCAGATTAAACTGTTGGGCTAAGAACATACTCTATCCCGGGGCTATCTGACCAAGATTAGACAGTCTGGCCAGATTTATTCACTAACTAACCTAGATCATTTGGCTAAGATTAAACAGTTTAGCCAAGCTTATTCACTATTCCTATCAACATCAATTTAAAAGAACTTGGCCATGCTTGAAAGGTATGGACCAAGTCACTGTTATTGCATGGGGCTCTTATTGAAATTCTCTTTTCTTCTTTTTCTTTTTTTCTCTTTTCTTTTTCTTTTTTCTCTTTTCTCAAATTATTTACAGAATGAAAAATCATTTGACAAACAAAAAACACTAGAGAGTTAACATTCCGGTCACCAGTTGATCCTATAAATTATATGGTGATAATAGCGAGGGTGGCCACTTCTTTACTACTGCGGCGGCGCAGGTGTGGCGGCAGATGCCGTAAGTGATATTGCAGTACCCCTATGCTGTGGTTGACTTCCGAGAGGATCCAGACATGGTATTACCTCTGGGGGAGCTTTTTGACCATCGAGGTATGTTGATGATTTTGATATATATGTTTTTTGTTTGAGATAGCATGACATATGTATATGATATAGATGTTGATACTATCGGTTGCTTGTTTGTATGTGAAAATGTGGCACCTCGCGGGTGCGAGGTAGAGTTGCGGAGAGCGTCGTCTTGTCAGGAGTCGGACAGACCGCCATAGGTTGGAGAGAGGCGTTGGCGTGAGGATGTCGCGATGAGGCCTGCTGATATAGAGAGAGCAGCGAGGAGACACCGGTTCGATGACCCTGGTGCTTGGCCATCACATGCTCCTCCAGCGGATGTCAAAGTAGATTTTGAGGAAATACACCGTCGCCTGGAGGCAATGTTACAGGGAGTGCCTGAGGGCATGTGGTCTCGTATCCAGGATGAGGGAATCCTGGAGTAGTGTGTGGGGATTCTGTCGTCATGGCAGGCTGTGGTACGACGAGAAGCAGTAGTTGGTGCTGCGATGACCGACTGACTACCTCCGTGGCAGGAGGCACCGGTTGGGTGGGCAACCACCGCCTGAGGGAGGGGTAGGCGGGGGTGCTCTAGAGGCACCGTGAGTGGTGCTCTATGTATTGGTTGTATTTTTGTATATAGGCTGGTGAGCCCATTTTGTACCGAGGTGCTTCACTGGCCTGCAGATACTTGTATTTTTGTATGTAAACATTTGGATGGCACTGTGGACCATTTTATATATACATGAGTATACATTTTGAGATCTATCTGGTGTTTACATGTGTTTTGTTAATGTGTTGATGATGTCTAATCTATATGTATGCTGTGACAGATTGTTGATGTATTTATGTATGTGTAGAGGTAGTTTGATGTGATATATGCCAGTCTAACACAATGTTAGCTATGTTATCTGTAATTTGATTCAATTGTCTTGGAATATGTGTAAATGTAATGGAATTGAAATGTCAAGATAAAAGTCTAACCTGCAGGTATTTGCGAAAGAGGCAATTATCACGTACATGGCACACATTGTTGAGCTAGAGAACAACTGGTTGAGAGTCGAGGAAGACACTAAGGTGACGAATATGATGATGCTAGGCATCGTCCAGGAGGCCAATGACGGCCATGTATTCAGCTTGTTTGTTGGTCACTGAACCCAAACATATGCCACTTGAATGGAGCATTTCATTTGAGGGGGTGTAGAGAGCCCAAGCGGCCAAAGCGAAATTTTGTGTCCAACAGCTGGCGCCGTCGACGTAATCGATGCGGTAGACCGGTGGAGGAAGCATCTGTCAATAGCACAAGTGATAGTTTAGATGTGAGGGATGGAAAACAAAGAAAAAACACTATAAAAGAAATAACCTAAAGTAGAATGACTACTTTTAAGCATAAAATTTCTTTAAGTATAAACCATTGATAGGTTCTTTGAGAGAGAGGCCTTTGGGAGAGGCTAGGATGTATGCGCCTTTGGTGAGGAAATGTTGAATAATGTATGGGCCATGCCATAGTGACTCAAATTTTCCATGGCCAAAGGTATCATGAGAGATATCGTAGGCAAGGATGAGGTCACCTGCGCGAAATGAGCAAAGGTTGACATGTTGATCAAAGGTAGCCTTTGGTCATTTTTTAGCTACCTCATTGTTCTGTAATGAATATCAACGATCTTCATCTAGGGACTCTAAGTTCAGCAAGCGCTGCTCCATTGGAGTAGTGTCGGGTAATAGCTCAATTGCGGTGCATAAGGTGGGAATTTCACACTCGATGGGAAGAGTGGCCTCAACCCCATGGACTAGATGGAATGGTGTGAAGCTAGTAGCTGTTTTCATAGCCGTACGGTAAGCCCATAGCACAGAAAATAACATATGATGCCAATTGGTCTTATGTTTATTAACCATGCACTGTAACATGGTCTTGAGTACATTGTTAACTACTTCGACCTATCCATTAGACTGGGGGTAATATGGTGAGGCGAACTCGTGAGAGAATCCTAACCAAGATGAGAGCTCCACGAAAATCTCATTCTCGAAGTGTTTCCTGTGATCAGAAACAAGTTGGAGTGGTACTCCAAAGCAAGATATGACGTGGTTAAAGAAAAAATATGTTGCGGTGTCAGCAGTGTTGTTGAAGGTGGGCATAGCTTTTGCCCATTTGGTGAAGTAATCGACTGTGAAAACAATGTATTTGTGACCAATGCTGGAGGGGGGATTACATGTCATGAAGTCGATGCCCCATTTACAAAAAGGGCCGACAGTGATGACTGGATGAAGAAGATAAGGTGGTGCTCGGGATTTGTTAGCGTAAAGCTGGCACTTCTCGCATCATTTCACAGCATGAATGCAATCATGAAACAAGGTAGGCCAAAAGTAACCTGCTTGGATAATCTTCTGAGCAGTGGATATTCCTGAAAGATGGCCCCCACATGCGCTACTGTGGTAGTCGTTCAAGACTCTATCAGCTTCGTCGATGGTCAGGCATCGACGAAGAATGGTGTCGACTCCTCGCCGGTATAAGATGTCTCTGATGAGGAGGTATCGGGGGGCCTGGTTGCAAATACGACGACGATCATCCTGTGAAAGGTGGTTACCAAAATTTTGAGTTTGGAGGTAGACGAGGAGGTTGGCGTACTAAGGATCATTGGAAGTGATGTAGAAGAGGTGTTCGTCGGGAAAGTCGGTATTGATGAGGGCACTGCTTGTGTCAGAGGGGAGAGCCATGAAAATTTCGGCGAGAATGAGAGCTTCCTTACTCTTGGGTGTTGAAAATTCAAGATCGTACTCCTGAAGGATAACGATCCATCGAGTAAATTTGCCGTTAATTTGCTGATGACTGAACAAGTATTGCATCGAGTTGGAATCTGCCACAACCTTAGTTGTGCGAAGCAGAATGTAGTGATGTAGTTTCTGGACTACGAGGACGACTGCAAGAGCTAGTTTCTCTTTGTGTTTATACTTCAAGGGTGGACCTAAGAGGTTTTTACTAACGTAATAAATGACATGCTCACAATTTTCATCACCTAGCTAAACGAGAACTCCTGCTACTGAAACAACTAAGGTTGATACGTAGAGGATATAGTCACGATTGTAGTTAGGTGCATTAATTAAAGGGGCGTTGGAGAGTGCCATTTTAAGATCGTCAAATGACTGTTGGGCATGTTCGTCCCAGTGAAATGGGATGTTGTGACATAGTAAGCAAAGGAAACCATGTGCACAAATGGCGTAGTCAGGGACAAACCGTCGTAGAAAGTTAGCCTTGCCCTGTAGGCTCTGGAGTTGACGTAAATTTCGAGGAGGTGGAATTTCAGTGATAGCTTGGAATTTGATGGGGTCCATGGTAATATCGCTTTGGGAAATGATGAAGCTAAGGAGGCGCCCTGTGGTGACATAGAAAATGCACTTGAGGGGATTCAAGCGGATGTTGTATTGACGACACCATTGGAAGACGATTCGTAAATCATTAAGATGTTGGGTGCGTTTCTTGGATCGAGCTATGAGGTCATCCAAGTATGCAAGGATGATATGAGCCAGATCATGAAAAATGTATGTCATAGCCCGTTGGAAAGTTGCGATAGCATTCTTTAAGCCAAAAGGCATGACACAACATGCAAAAGTACCCCAGGGGGTAGTAAATGCAGTTTTGTACTGATCGACTGGGTGTATTTGGATTTGATTATAAACAGAGAAACTGTCCATGAAGAATAGAGCCTTGTCTCTCACCCAGTCATCGATAATTTGATCGATGAAAGGCGTTCGAAAGTTGTCTTTGGGACATGCGTGATTGAGATCGCGAAAGTTTGTGCAGATGCGGATAGTGCCCTATTTTTTGTTAACGGGTACAGGGTTGGAAACCCATGATGTATAGGTGATGGGGTAGATGAACCCGGCAGCGTGTAATTTGTCAATCTCAACTTTGATGGTCGCTGCTTTGGAAGGGTGTAGTGGTCGCTGTGTTTGACGAACGGGTGTAATGTCGGGCCACGTGTCGATGCAATGTTCGACGATAGAAGGATCAATGCCGGACATTTCCGTGTATGACCAGGCAAAAATATCCTGATATTCCTGGAAGAGGGTTTTATAGGCAGTGATTTCTTGAGGAGTGCAAACAGGTCCGATGGTGATTTCCTCGACGACGCCATTTTTGATGGAAATGTCGATTTGAAAGGTCGGGGAAATGTTGGCCATGTTTCCTTCCTCAAAACCATCAGGGGCAGGAATGGGGTTTTGGAACCAGTCGATAGGCTCTGATGGGATAAAATCCTTGGTTTCGACCGCGTATATGGGATGTTGGTTAGGAGGCATGGAGGCTTCCTGTGGAAAAAAGAGTGCACGGTGGTGTAGCGCGTCACATGGGTAGTCAGGGTTGTTTAACTCTTCAAGTATTTGCTCGTCACAGTGGAAGGGGCGGGAATACAAGGGATCATGAAGAGTGATATCGATCACTATTGGTGTGTGGCTGCCCCTTGGTGATGAAGAAGTAGGGGGAACAACGCAAAGAGATGGTGATGGTTCGCTTGACATAAACCAAATATAAAAGTAATGAGGAGTACCCATGGTGGTTTGGTGTAAAATTTCTATAGGAAAATGAGTGGGAGAGTTGGGGGGATTGGTGGGTGAATCCTCGGATAAGTCCTCCAAGAACCATGGAGGTGTTGGAAGGGCCTCAGGCTCGAGATAAATGACATGGAGAACCTCTAGTTACGAGGTAAGGTCAACTATTGACTCTGTCGATTGTTGAAGCAGGGTCAATTGGCGTTGCTTGTATTCAATGATCATAGGACATTGGTATGTGAAATGATCTAATGATTCACATAAAGAGCATGGGCATCTCATGCGTTCATTGGCTGAAGTTGTGACATAATGGATGTCAGTGATCTTTGGTAGGAATGACGTAGCTGGATTGGGTCGCTCTGGAATTTTTGGCGTACTGCAGCTAATGTCTACCGAAAGCGGGGTAGTTTTGGACAATGGTGGGTATAATGGCCATATTCTGAACATATGGCGCAAGCGAATTTGGTTCGCAACCCTTTTTATACTTGAATGAGGGGTGGTGGTGGCAGTACTGGCTATAGTAGATAGTGTTGGGGGAGTTTGATTGAGTGGGATCAAATTCCGTAACTCTGGTAGGGATGGGAAGTTGTTGGTTTGGTGTCCATCTTTCTCACATAGTGCGCAAGGAGGTTGGATGCACAAAGGAAGAGGAGCTATGGGTTCCTTCTTGTTTCTCTTTCCCCCAGATATGGTAGGGGGGGTAGTGAGTGGGGTTGTAGAGGGTATGGTGGGATTAAGTATGGGAATCGTCATTGGGATTCCTTCTGTTTGGAGGGGAAGGGATGGTCGAGGGACCATCTCTGGTGGATGTAAATACCAAACTGGAATTGCTAACACCATATTAGGGAGGGTAAGCATTGCGGCCACATAGAAAGCTTCGATGCCCGGTGGAGGGTAAAAGAAGGGGATTTTCATGATGGCTTGGGGAACTGTCTCCCAAACTAGTATATGTCCTTGGGGAGAGGTGGAATCATGGACTGGTGAGGTCGACGAGTTCACAGGAGGCTTGTGAGGGGGAAGTTTTGTGACTAGTGGGACGTCAAAGATGATAGAAGCCTCCCTAGGAGGAAGGATATCCTCTGTGTGAGTTCTATTAGATGATACGATGCATACTTGATTAGAAGGATGAAGGAGCGGTGGTGCTCCATGGTAAGTTCCTAACAATGATGGATCTTTGAAAATGCCAGGACCCATCTCGACGAGTGGGTATGTGTCGTGACTCGTGTGGATGAGAGGAATAATGTTATCGATGTTGGCAGATGGGTTAGGCTTGTAATGTGAGACTTGGTCAATGGTAACGATATTCCCATTGTGGGGGAACATCATTGTTCGAAATATGGAAGAGGAAACTGCCTTCATAGCATCCATGTAGCTACGACCGAACAGGATATTATAATCGAGTGGGGTGCCGATAACTTCAATGTCGATGAGGTTGGTTTTGCCCCCGAGTTCTACAGGGACATTTTGGATGAGCCCTTCAAGAGACGATGGTCGTTTTTCATAAGCTCGTAAGGTAGTGGATGAGGGTATGAGTTCGGGGGAACCAAGTTTTTGCCATACTGATTTGGACATAATGCATGTAGATGCACCTTCATCGATGATACATTGATGAACTATGATGTTCCTTATTTTTACTGGGATTTGGAAAGTGATCAAGGTGGGAAGTTGAGGTTCTCCGCTGTCAAGATCAAATGTAATGAGTCGAGTATCTGTGGGGTCGACTTCCCCCAAGGCGGAAAGTAATGATTTCCGCTAAGTGGGACAAGTTTGAAGGACTTCTAAGACTGACATGGCAGCTAGGGATTGTGCTAAGTCGTCAACCAGACTGTAGTTATGAGCTGCCCTATCCTGCGGGTTGTGGACATTCCTGTGCAATGGGATACGAGGGGTACGTAGAGGTGGCTTGGTGTGTGCATGATACTGATGATTACGTGTTTGCAAAAGGATTTCTTTCTCACTAGTGAGGAGGATCGTGCGATCTGCTGGATTGTTCGGATTGAGGTACTGTACCACTTGAGGTGGGGGAGGTTGCATGTCCTGTTGGGTGTTTATCACACCTTGATGTGGAATAGGATTCTACAACATGGCAGGGGGGGTTGTTGCATGTATTGTTGTGGGGCCTGTTGAGGGGCAGGCAGTGTTGGAGGATGGGGTAGACTGCCTGAGTCTTTCAACCATTTGAAATCAACGATTTTGGGGCAATGATGAGTGTAATGGCCAAACTCACCGCAAAGGACACAAGGGAAGTTGGTTTTAAAAGTATTGTTATTTCTCCCTTGACACCTATTATTATTTCCCCCCTGGGGGTTTTGATTCCCCTGGTTCTGGTTTCTCCCAGTAGGTTGGTTCTGCTGGGGTTGATTCTCGCCTTGACCTGGGTTGTTGTTGTTCCTATTTCATCCTTTCTTTTTGGCATTGTTTGATGGATGGGTCGGATTTCCCATATTCAACTGTTCGAAATTTTGATATTGCTGAACGAGAGAGGGTTGAACAAAATTCACCCCAACATGAGGATGTGGGGGAGCCATGGGTTGTGGGGGACCAGGAAAAGGAAAGTACGGATTTTGTGGGGGTAATGATCCATAAGGTACATAGGAAGGAGTGGTGCTTTCACTAGTACTATAAGCTGAGGTAGAGGGAGTACCCGAACTTGTTTGAATAGGTGGATGTATGGGGGGTGCTAGCGGTGGCCCACTAATGGGTNAAGAGGTGCCCCCGTATGCCGACAAATATTGAGGTGTTCCATACATGGGTGGTTGTTGGGGTTGTGGACCATGGTGAGTGGTATTACCAATCAGTCTGTCTGCTGAGTGAGACATCTCGGGTTTGTCTTGGCCAAATGGCACAGGTTTTGGGAGATAAGGAAGTACAGTATATAAGTACCTTGACTATGAATAGATGAGGTCATATTGTTGAGCCTTACTGATGGCTTCTTCTTCGGATTGAAGGAAGGTGGAAGCCACATCCTTACCAAGGAGAGAGACAAGTGATCTAAGAAACCAATCAAGACACTATTGTTTGGTGGTTTCTGTGTTGCACAAACTACGTCGCCTACGCCACTCGTGAATGTGATCAGTGATATGTGTCACTGAGGTTTGTTTGAAGTTAGAGAGTAGTTATAGACCATTTTCATGACGGATGGGTAATTGGAATAAGGTCAAAAATGCTTTGGACAAGGACTCGAAAGTCGCATGGGATCCTCATTTTTCATCTACATACCATTTGGCCGATGGGCCAGTGAGTGTGCATTGAAATAATCGTAGTCTGATGGAATCATCCATAATGCTGTTGGAAGAGCACCATAAGTGAAAAGTCATGACATGATTGTCAGGGTCATCTCCTACCTTTCCTTCAAACTTGGGGATGTCTGAAGGTAGTTTGGTGGGCATTGCAGGCCATGTGGGGTTATGCAATATAGGATCGTTGGTGAGTTTTCTTATATCTGGTATGTTAAGAGAGGCCAAATATGGCATTAGGAGTGTTGGTTGAGGATTAGCTCCTTCCATGGTGTGAGTGCGTTGTGAACCTGACCCTGGAGGGGGGCTAGGTGGGTTGGTACTTCCTACTTGAGAGGAAGTTGGTCCCCCACTTCCGTGTAAAGGAGATCGAGTGGATGGAGGACCTTGGGAAGTGGACCCAAGTAATGTGGAGCCAAGCAAGGCTGATCCCAAAACAATAGCACTCACAGGAGTGTGTGAAGGTGGTGCCGATGAGTGGGCAAGACCAGACACTCCCCCTAAGATAGGAGGGAGGTTTAGCAATCATCGAGAATGAAGGGGATTTTGTGGGTCCCCTATGATGTCCAATTGGATGAGTGAATATGTGCAAATGGTGATGAGAGTAATAAAGAAACAAGAGCCGTTTGTTGCAAAATGTGAACTTTACACAATGTATATATCCAAATCAAAATGTAGTCAGAAGTGCATCATACATAAAATGTTTGGAAAAAGAAGCATATATGTGGATAAGTGGGTTTTGTCTGTGTGGGGGATCAAAGAAAACAAATGCTCATGTCCTAAAATACATAACGTCCTTCCTCTCAAATAGCACTGGACCTTCCAATAGTACTCAACAGTGGGGTTTGAAGTCATCGGAAGAGAAACTAGTGAAGGAAGAAATAATTGGTTATAATGAGGGATAAAGGGGGCATATCCTGAAAAAGCTAGCGATATTTCCCAATAGCCACACAAAATCCAATCAAGGTGCAATTGCAGCCCACAATTGCCACCTGGGTAGATGTCCTAAATTTTGGTCACTAAGTACCTCAGTCAAAGTGCGACATTTAGATTTTTGACCTCAGAAATGGGTCATGGGCTGGATCCCGTCCAAGAGGTGGGTGCCTCAAGGGGGGACTCACAGAACAACCGGACCTCGGCCTTCAAACCTTCACGGGTATCTCCCTGCCTTATGGTGTTAGGAATACTTGACTTGGAGGATTTTAAGTTCCCTAT
>SNQJ01S0051817.1:138221-158175 GCA_010110895.2 Picea sitchensis
ACCTTGCGTAATTCAAAAAGTCCCTAGGAAGCTAGAATGTGGACATATGGGTCCGTTACTATCCCTTTAAATCCCTATTGTGATGTAATCTAAAAAAGCTTTGAAACTATCCTAGATTGAACATGTGGGCATGTATGGGCCCATTACAAAACCTTTAAACTTCCCTAGTGATTAGATCTACGAAAGTAAATTTCAACACTATCCTATCTTTGTAGCATGTGGGCATGTATGGGCCCATTACAATATTAAGATGTGTTTGAAAAAGAAAAACTAAGAGGAGTCCCAAGAAGGGCTGTTGTCCTCCCCTAAAGGTTTTAATCTTCTTAAGGGAGATGAAATTGTTTCACAATCTTTTTCTGATTCTCAAGGTCGCTTGGAGGCGTGAGAGAAGAGCATACTAGGCGATTGTTTACCCAACTTCTAGTCCCAATGCAAGTTAAATGTGATTAAAACTGATTTCCAACTTATATTGTGAGTCAAAGCAAGCCATCCATGTGGCGAAAATGAAAGCAAAAGAGGAAATTGATTTTAACCCCCTAAGTGCCTATGTGTTTTGACTAACCCCTTTATATGAAGAGGGGATTAAGTGTGGTGTAGCTTTAAAACATGATTGAAATCATTTTTAAGAAGGCAAATGGCCTTTCCCACATCTCAACAACTTTACAATGTGAATTTTGGCATAGATGCATGGGTCTCAGTGGAGACAGAGGCGCACAGAGCGCATGTGCGCAGACATAAAAGAGTCAATAAGCGCACGTGTGCAGAACATAACTGTGACTTGAGCGCATGAGTGCACGATGCATGTCTGTGGGGTAAAAAACCCATGCACAAGTGATACATGGTTGTGAATGAAAATTTTAGATGAAATTTTCTCAATTCACCTTGGAATTGGATGATTGGCAGGTCAGCTTAGGCCGGTTGATGCACCTGCAAGTTAAATAAACCAAAAGAAGAGCAAGAAAAACCCAAATGGGGTAGGAAATTGATACCTTTCCCTAGTGGAGTCACCAATCTGTTGTGCCTCTTTCGTCACATTAGTGAGCAAAATAGAGGTGCTTGCAAGATCAGTTGGATTTGCTGAGCAGGACAGCTGTAAGGAAAAGGGTTAGAAAAAGAAATATAAAACTACAACTAAGAATTAATCTAAGAAATAAAACAACAACTAAATTAACAAACATAGGGACATAAGGACAAAAGAAATAATTAGACCCATGTCACCAATGATAAGGCTGATATTAGTGAAAGAAAACACCAAGAAGCAAGGGGACTATGAGTCCCTTCTTCCTCCAAGGGAGGGCTCTTGGACCCCCACAAGCAAGCTCTTCTTACAACTTTGAGAAAAAATGAAAATGGTGAAAGAATTCTTTGCTAATCCACTCAAGGGGTGAGATGGATTGCCCAATGCTATGGTGCAAGTATACCCTTGGCAAGGATAGAAGAGTCATCAAGAGAATAATGGAAGCATAACTTTGCTTTGAATTCCTTGAAAAATGAAGTGTATCCATGGCCTTTTTATAGAATTCCTTTGAGCTATTGTTCAACTAGTTTGTAGTGTGTAAAGAGGCTAATTAGGGAATTTCTAGGTCTTTGACCAGCCATCCAGTCGAATTCAGTCCAGATTTGAGTGTCAAATCAACTTGGAAGCTGAACCAGAAGTGGGGGGAAAGCCGGCCACTCTCATAAATGCATCGTTTCTTAGGTGTGTGGATTTTTGCGAAAACATTCGCGCATCGTGCACATGTGCACGATTTCTGCGTTGCAGTTTCGGGCATGTGCACGCGTGCCCAGTGTCTTCATAGCTCCCTTTAATTTTTTCACTATTTGTATAGTTTTTGACCCTTTATGAATGCTTTTGTGTTAATTCAGGTCCATGGATGACTTCATAACTGTTTGACGATGTTGAATTCTTGTAACCATTTGCGGACGAAATTTCAATGATAACACAATCCTTCATCAATTCTTCATTCAATCTTGCTTCTTAACCTTTTCCATGAGAAACCTTTCAATATATAGGGGAAAGAGAGATGGTTACATGGATGAAGATGATCCCACCAAATCTGAGAAGTCGGTAGGATGACAACCATGCGAATGCCAACTCATTTTCTAGAAGATTCCCTATTAGAAATCTTGAGACTTCTTCTCTTTTTAAGAAAATTGGTGACTCCACTAGAGAAACAACCCATTCTTAGTGGTTTTTAGTGGTTTTTTATTCACCCTTTTTCATTTCCATCAATATCTGAGTATTGAGGAGATCCTCACTGACTCCCTGGGTCCAGAAGTTCCCTCAGAAATTTTGTCTTTTTTTCAAATTTTGCTTGTTTTCAGGCCTTCTTGCACTGCACCTTCAGTAGCTTGTGAGAATCCCTTGTGTTTACACCCTGGTATTCATTCCAGTGTGAACCCCTCGCATTCTACCTGTGCCTAGCCTGAAAGAATCCTTGATTCTCGCACTGTACTCCACTGTCAGCCTACAAACCCACTTGCAAATTTTGTGGATTAAGTTTCTTATGTCCTCAGATGCCAATATTTGTTTGTGTATCTTAGAAGAACTTCTCTGGCCAGTGATTGCATGCTTCTTGACTTCAAATTCCATGAATGATTAGCCTTTAGAAATCGAAAGCTCTTCTTCTTCATTTTTCTCACTTTTTACCTCTTGACCTTTTCACAATAAGGATATAATCTATGATTTTGAAATCTGAGTGCTTGTTGGGTTGGGAGCCTATTATTGGTTTAAAAGTTGAGATTAATTGTCTTTTTCGATTGCTCATTGCTTGAAAGATTGCTATCCGTGTGCATTTGAAGAGACAGGTCTTGTCAGTTTGTTATTTTTGTCTTCATTGAAAGATTATTTTGGGTGTTTGTTGGGTATTTCTTTTTCATTGGTTGCTTTCTTTTTCTATTTTCCACCACTATTGTTTGGTTTCCAATGAAAATTGAAGACATTTTCTCTTTTTAAGAAACTTTTTATTCGAAAATATAGGCATTCAAGCATTGAAAGAGAACGAATAGAGCATTTTCATTGTTCATGATTGTTTAATGTTACATTCCAAAGAAGATCATACCTCATAGTTTGCATTGTTCTAGAAAACTCCTCTTTCCCTCCTATAGATAGGATTCATCGAACATAAAATTTGTATCATTCATTCCTATTTATGGATTTTTGGGTTAGAGTCTCACACACCATTGGTTTCATTTCTACCTCCTTTTGAGTATCAAAAACCTTTAATAATATTGTGAAGTTTTAAAATTCAACTAGTAACTTTTTCTAGGGCTCTTTTACACCAACATTAGCTAGGCTAGAGCTTTGGAATAGGAAGTGAGATACACTCTCCAAAGCACAAAACACACAATATCATCTTGTGATAGGGAGTGTCAAATTCCATTCGAAACATTTTTTCCTAGGAAGCCCTTCTCTCACAAGGGTCAAACCTGAGGTCGCATTGAGATTGACAATGTTACTCACCCTGCTTTGTTGATATTGGTGTAGAGATTGCACGTATTACGGGGGTCACTTGAAGGTATACCCACAAGGATGAGTGGAAGCCTCTCGAGCTGATTTCAGGATAGATACCCTGCCCTTGTGTGTGGATTGTACTGTTGACTGTTCCTCTAGGCATTATTGTTGTTGGTGGTAGCCTTAGTAGCCTATATTATTAGGGTCTTACACAAGGTGACTGTGAAGGGGCAGGTCCTCACAGTGCTTGGAATCGACGTTGGCCAAACTCACTCGGGCTCCTTGGAGGGTATACCCACGATTATGTGTGGGAGCTTGCACCAAGGTGTAATTCCATTAAGAAGGTCGTCAACGTAAATTTTCTACCCTAGCCTAGCCCTTTCTTGTCTCATCATCGCGACGTTGGATTTCATCACCAACTAGTGGCTTTGGAATTGGAAGGTCTTGTTTGCTTGGTTTGTTTCCTACATTTTAATGGCGCATGCTGTTTGTTCACTCAAGTTGGCCATAATGTTTTTTTCGTAAGAATCTAACTCTATCACAATTAACCCTCCACACCATTCACGTAGGATGCAAGGCCTACCCCCAAAAGATCTGGAAGGTTCTCAACCCTTTCCTACCAACTCACTGGAGGGCTCTCCTTAACAGAGTGAAGTCCAAGAAATCTCCACTCCACAAGTGGAAATAAATAACTCTCTAGAATGGTTTCAAATCACCAATTCTTGAGAGGACTTTCGACTTCATTTTGACTCTGAGAGATATATTGTGCGAGTGAAATCTTCTGTAGACTTAGTTGTTCAGTCTTCTGGATCACCAACCAGACCTTTCCTAGGACCTAAGGGTCAAGATCCTTTTTGGAATATTGGTGTTTTTAGATGATATCTCTTTGGCTCAGGAGTAGGCGTTGATATCACTGTCGCCCCCGAGTGGCCTGAGACATATGATCCACGAACAATACCTTTTACTACTGCCTATTATTTCCCTGGTTCAGATGCTCCGCCAGCTGACCACATCTTGACTATCCCTCTAGAAACAGTCCATTACACAATGGTCCCAGATACTACGAATCCTCACACTAGGATTACAACGGTTGGCCAAGCCCCTATTGGCACATCGTTGTCACCCAGAAGCACCCCATCCCTTCCACCTGGATATTGTGTGTTGAATCCTACTATTCCTGCCCCTACATTGATCTCATCTGAAACTCTTGGTTGTTCCACTCCTTATGGGCACCATCTTCCTGGTTTCATTCCGACACTTCCTCCACCCGCTTTTAGAGGACCTCTTCCATCCTCTATCGGAGGCACTGATCTTAGTGGAAACATCCCATCTTTCACCCCTAATTACCAGATTCCTGTTGGTGGACAATTTCACCAAGGAAGCCAGACTCAACCCCCTTTTGTAGGACAGATCCCAATCAGGATGCAACCCTCGATTGGAGGGTAACCCCCACCGACCCCACCCTATGGACATAACATACCTCCATCCTTGGCCCAGTTTTGGAATTATCTTATACAACATAATCCTCTCTCGACTGGGGGGCAACCTGGTTCTGGCATACCCCGAGTATAGGCTAGCCTTATTCAGGTACGTCTAATCCTATTTGGGGCTCGAATGCTCCACCCCTAGCCCCTATTCAAGGGTAAAATCTTATGAATTACTTGCTTCCACAACAACAACCGAATCTGCCCGAATCATCACATTACATGCAGATTGCTTATGGTCCCACTGGTCTACCGACGAGACTCCCTCCCCAGTACAGTCGCCAATTTTGTTATCAGACAAATTGGTAGGTGCGGACACTAACAGATCTCCCTAGATGCACCTAGATCTAGAACAAAATAGGACATGACATGACTCTTTCCCTAAGTTGTAGTTATTGAAACTAATTATATAGAGTAACAAGAGACATACCTTTAAGTCGCTTCCTTAGGTCTTTGTTGATCCCACTTCACTCTGATGCTCTTGTGCAATCAAGTCCAATACAACACAAACCAACCAAAGTGAAGACAACAAAGTATATTCAAAGTCAACCTAAGAATATGATCAAGGAGTTATGCTATAAAATGAGAGTAGTTTTATGGGAAAGGGACATGCCGCTGTATTATATTAAATAAAAGTGGAAGTTACAACCTAATCTCCTTGATGTCACAAGCTCCCTTCAGTGACCCTAGGTTACAACACACACACTTTCTCTGTACTTGCATGAAGAAAGTGCAATACCCCTTGATAGACCAAATAGAGCCTTCAAGCTTCTGTCCAAGCAGGGTTCTCCACACAATCCTTCATCAATTCTTCATTCAATCTTGCTTCTTAACCTTTTCCATGAGAAACCTTTCAATATATAGGGGAAAGAGAGATGGTTACATGGATGAGGATGATCCCACCAAATCTGAGAAGTCAGTAGGATGACAACCATGCGAATGCCAACTCATTTTCTAGAAGATTGCCTTCTAGAAACCTCGAGCCTTCTTCTCTTTTCCAAGCTTAGAAATAAGTTCGCACCCTAAGTATGGAGCATCCTGTGAATAGTTTTCACCCTAGGTGTGGGTAGCCTGTGAGAATGAGGCATTCTCGCACCCTGCACCATAGGCATCCTATGAACTCATCTCAAAAATATGTTTCTGGAAGAAGACAGGAGCCACTTTTCTCAGGAAAAATTCCTTGTTGGGAGCCTAAATACATCACTGTTGGGACATCACAAGAGTGAACAAAATAATGTGTAACAGTTTGCTATTTGTAAGAAGAGATCTTTCATTGGGGGTTCAAGATCCCTCCCTTGGAGGAAGAGGGGACCCATAAGTTTCCATTTCTCTTTGGTGTTTTCCCACTAATACAATCTATCCATTGGTGGCATGAATATTGGTCAATTGTTTGGTTAATTTTGGTTCTAATTCCCTTATGCACTTTATTTTAGTTTCTTTAATTGTTGTTAGCTTATTTGTTTATTTATTTCTTGTGCTTGATGTTTCTAACTCTTGCACTCACTTCTGTCCTGTTCAACTGAACCAATTGAACTTGCAAGTGTCCCTCTTTTTCTCATTTAGGTGATGAAAAGGATACAATAGATTAACCCTTCCAACAGAAGCTCCAGAAGTATAACCCATCCTTGGAACCTCTCATGTGCCAGGAGTTGAAGAAACTTTTATATGCCAAAATTATCTTCCAGGTTAGGCATTCCACGTGGGTAGAAAATCTGGTTCATGTGAGGAAAACGTTTGGAGAAATCCGATTATGTGTAGATTTTAGGAACATCAATGTAGCTTCAGAAAAGCACAACTACCCAGTCCCACCAATGCAGCAGGTCCTGCAGACTGTGTCTGGATCGGAGATTTTTTCTGTACTGGATGGTTTTTCAGGTTACAAACGAGTCTTGGTTTCAGAGGAAGATCTTTTGAAAACTACTTTCCGAACCAAGTGGGGAACCTTCACTTATAAACGCATGCCTTTTGGGTTAATCAACGAAGGGGCGACCTTCCAAAGGGCCATGGATGTAGCATTTCGGGGACTAATCAACAAGTGTGTGGTAGTGTATATGGATGATGTACCTATGTATTCAAAGAACAAAGAAGTGCACATCCAACACTTAACTCAGATTTTCAAAAGGTGTAAGAAATATGGTATAGCCTTAAATCCTAAGAAAACTATTTTTGGTGTTGAGGAAGGTAAGCTGCTAGGCCACATTATATCTCAAGTAGACATTCACATAGACCTAAGGATTAAGGCCATAGCTCAACTCTCGTTGCCTCACAACAAGAAAGCTATGCAGTCTTTTTTCAGACAAATCAATTTTGTCAGGAAATTCACTCCCAATTTCATGGAAACTATCAAACCATTACAAAATATGATTCGTAAATATGCTGAATTTAAGTGGGATGATGAATGAAAGGATGCTTTTAGCAACATCAAAATTGCTATATCTCAAGCCCCCGTGTTATGAAGTCCTGATTTCGATAGAGATTTCTTCCTATATACTTTCACCTCCGACCAATCGTTAGCTGAGGTATTGAATCAAAAGGATGATGAAAACAACAAGGCCCTAGTTTTGTTCATGAGCACTAACCTCCAAGGAGCCGAGATAAATTATCCTACCACAGATAAACAAATTTATGCAGTTTATAGAGTAGTAAAACACTTTAGGTCTTACATGCTCAAGAACCACACCAAAGTAATCATGCCTCACCCTGTGGTCCGGTCCCTATTCACTCAATAGGAGATGGGGGAAAGAAGAGGGAACTGGATGACAATAGTTCAAGAATTTCATCTAGATATAAACCCTGCCAAGCTAGTTAAAGGGAAAGGGTTATGCAAACTTGTTGTTGTAGCCCAGGACCAAGTAAATGAAGACTCCGGATGGGAGAAAGAAATGGCATTATGGTGTGGTGAAGCTTCATACATTTCCCCAAGACCAGAGTCTTGGTATGATAATTTGACTTATCTCTTGCATCATAGGACTTGCCCCAAAAATATCAACCCTAGGGAAAGGAGAGATCTCAGGTTAAAATCCGCACAATATCGCCTCATAAATTCAGTACTCTTCTGGGTTAATTATGATGGGGTACTCTTAATATGTCTCGAATGTGAAGATGCATACAAATTACTGAAGGAACTCCATGATGTCTCTGCTGGTGGACATTTTGCAGAAAATACCACCACTCATAAGATACTAAGAGCTGGCTATTATTGGCCCACTTTGTGCAAGGACGCTCACACCTATGCCAGAAACTCTAAAACCTGTCAGATAAGCACTGGGAAGGAAAATATAGAAGCAATCCCACTCCAACTTGTGACTGTTTCTAGGCCTTTTGCATAATGGGGATTAGATATCATAGGAGAAATTACACAAAGCTCTTCAAAACAACACAAGTACATACTTACCGCCACTGATTATTTCACGAAATGGGCAGAGGCCATCCCTTTGACCCATGTAAATGAGAAGGTGGTAATTCAATTCATAGAACCACAACTAATCACAAGGTTTGGTGTTCCTTCTGTCCTGTTTTTTGATAATGCAACTTATTTTTCTTCAACCCTATTGACAAAGTTTTCTCTGGAAAAAGGAATCATAATTAGGTAGTCTGCAAATTATTATCCATAGGGAAATGGGGTGGAAGAATCAACTAACAAGAACATAGTGAGAATATTGAAAAAGACGGCTACAGACAACCAAAGGAATTGGCATAATCCACTACATAATGCTCTATGGGTCGATAGGGTCACACCCAAGGAAGCTATAGGAAACTCCTCATACTTTCTGGTATACAAATAGGAAGCCATTCTCCCAAACGGGATTTACCTTCCATCTCTTCAACTGGCCCAAGATGCCATGGGACAACCTTCATCAGTCATACAACAAAGGATTGACACTCTGCTCATGCTAGAAGAAGAAAGGGAAAAGATTAAGTCAAAATTCATAGCCCACAAACAGATAGTGAAAATATGGTTTGATAAGCATTAGGCTAAAGAGAAGAGTTTTGAAGTAGGAGACTTAGTCCTAAAATGGGACAGAGCAAACAAGCCAAAAGGAAGCATTCAAAATTTTAGAATGTGTGGCTCATAACTTTCCATGTGGTTGAGAAGATTGGGGAAAGAACTTATTGGTTGCAAAATCTAAGGGGGGAACTTGACACCCTCCTAGTAAATGGCCAAGCCCTAAACCAATATTTCCATTAAAAAAAAAAAATGTTTGTTTGTGTGCTTGCTTTCATGATTTTGTTTTTTGATCGGTCAATTGCGAAATGCTTTTCTATTTTTCTATATTGTTTTATTTTTTTGCACTTTTGAAGGTTTTGTTTAGCAAGATAGTGGTTGACCTCAAAGCATGCGACATGGCTAACTCTGCTCCTAACTCATCACTCACTTACAACACAAGAAAGTATCAGGGAACCTACGATTTCTCTGAGGAGTCCTCTATCTAACCTGTGCAAATGAACAATTTTGGAGAAGTGCAGAAAGGTCTGCCCAGTGGTCTGGTGAAACCTTAAGGGAAAGTTGGTAAGTTGAAAAGGACTACGTGAACCCCGAAGACAAAGCTATAAAATGATTCACCTTAACCATCTCATTTTGCAAATAAATGGACATCATCCTCTCCCACTCGCTCATGGCATTCTGCCAAAATAAAATTAACTTTATCAAATGAGTGAAAAGTAGGAGAGGGTATGTAGATAACTCCACTGGGGATATGGATGCTCCCTGATAGTGGAGCAAGGTATGTGATGTCGAGGTGAATCTGTCGGGGCTATGGACGCTCGCTGGCAGTGGAGCAACACCGTAGAAAGTGATTAAAGGTAACTAAAGGCTCCAGGCTAGTGAATGCTTTACTAGATTTTGTCAAAAGGGGCATGAGTCAGGGTTACAGGAAACGCAGGAGGATTAAATATGGAAAATCCCACAAGCAGACCTGAAAGCATCAACCAAAGGATCTCAAATGCAAGGGTAAAAGAGGCTCTGATTTAAAAAACAATAAGGTTCTCCACCAACTTTCGTATCATCCAAGCAATGAATGAGGGACAAAAAATATGCTTTCGCCCAATAATTCACCATTTGTTGAACACTCAACATAGCCTAAAAAGTCCCATGTAAAATTTCACTTTTTGGGTACCACTTTATCCTTTTACTGTATGATTCAAATTTAGTATGAAAATGTTTCCTTTGCTTAGCATTTTTTTTTTTTCATTTGAGTCTCTACAAGTTTTCTTGAGGATGTGAAAAGCTATAACTTAAAAGACTAACGTTTAATTAAAGAATCAATAGTCAAAAATTTTCCCGACGCGCTTAAAAAAAATTCATCATCAGAAGGAATTAAGATATGTGAAAGAAAATCACTCGAGAAAGAAGAAGTTACCGAGCACTGATCTTCATCGACATCAGTGAAAGGAAACCAATCATCGATAGCTGATACCTGAGGCATTTTGACATCAGCAAGTTTGCGAGAGATCTAGTCCATAGAAAATATGATAAGATTATCCCCGATTGCCGAAGTCCGATACCTTTTTGGCATCAGTGTTCCTAGGTTTTTTTTTACACACACATTTTGTTCAAACCCTGATTCTGATAGATACACCCGATGAACTCGCCTATTTTCACTGGCTATGATCTAGTTTTCCCTTGAGCCATTATCGGTACCTGAGGTCCAAGCCGCACTTCGAAACAAGTTTTTGCCACGTCAATGCCGTAGGATGAAACCGATCGGTGTCAGGGGTTTTTGCAGAACGATATTAATGAAAACATGCATAGCACCTTGCTGATTCTCGACTTCTCCACTAGGAAAGCGACATGATGGGATGTTTTGACACTAGGTACATTTAGATTCAACGCATTTAAAGGGATAATTAATTCCAAAAAACTCAGATTAGTTGCTAATTCATGTGCAAATCAAAAGGACCATTTGAATCTTCCAATACAACGCATCACCCTCCGTGCCTCCGCCATCAACCCACGATGAATTTAATTTCAAAGATTCAATGATAGATTTGTTTGAATTTCACTCATCACTCGGATTAATTGGTTGATACGACTGGCAAGATATTTTCTGTTAAATCCTCTTGAGTCATTTTGAACAAGATTATTCTGTGCACTAAGGAGTTTTAGAACATCAAAGAAGAACGAGACGAGAAATTTGAAATCTTTCGAACCCCCATGAGTATCAAACTACAGAGTTTAGCAAGCGTTACAGGTATGTACCAGTCTAGGTGTTCTTTGTTTTCACTTCACATATCCATTTTGATCCAATATTGCTCCGTAGGCTGGCCCTGAAAGATGGTTTCATTTGCAGGAACAATGCCTCAAAAAAAAACAACAACCAGGAAATCTCCAAGAGCATCGAAGCTAAAGGAACCAGAGGTAGGAGAAGGTTCTTCTCCAGTGGCCGCGAAACAAATGGAATTTACTCCAAAATCGGTACCTGTCATCAAGACATCCACCAATGAGGTTTTCATTCAGCCTCCAGCCTTTAGAGACATGGAAGTGAGAATAGGGACCAAGGAATCCTTCCTGCACTAGGGATACATCTTCCATAAAATCAAGCGAGAAGAATTCCCGAATATAACCCACATAACAACCCTGATATCATAAATCTTGACGACAAAGTCCTCCTGAATGTCCAAAGGGCATATTTTCACATGGTAGCAAGCATAACTCCAGTATTCCCATGCATAGAACTCTTGAAGTGGATTATCGATCACATTGACACACAAATATTTTTGATTAATGATGACAATGGTGAGTGCATCGGGGTTTTCCTTCCAATGAAGGTTCATAATTACTACAAGTTCAGAGAGCTGGAGGAGCAACTGAACACTGATTTTGTTATAAGATTTTATGAGAAACACGACATCAACAAGATGATGGTGTTGGAAATACTAAAACAACTGAGAGGGGGGGGTGAATCAATTGTTTATGAGCTTAAACAATATTTATACCTTTTGAAAATTATTAATATTCCTTCAAGTGATCATCAACAACATACAACATATGTACAATAAAAGTAAAAACCATCAGTCAGACATAAAGTACACACAAAGACAGATTTTCACGAGGAAACCCATAAAGGGAGAAAACCTCTTCTTCTTCGAAATGATAGGCAATATTTTGTAGTTCTGTACATCATTTACAATTGAGAACCAACTCAATGTGACGTTGCTACCTCTGTTTTACAAGCTGCAACTTGTTTGAGAGATCTAACTCTCTGGTTTCTCTAGCACCCACTAGAAGGAAGCACCAATTGGATGGAAGCACCAACTTCTTGAATGTTCCAGCACCAACTGGATGGAAGCACCAACTTCCAGTTACACAGGATACAACCTGCATAACAGAGAACACCTATTCTCCCTAGCACCACCCTGCCACCCTGGTTTCTCTGGCTGCAACTAGATGGAAGCTACAACTCCCCGTGTTCAAGCACCCACTTGAACCTCTGAGGACAACAGTCCTCTCGAGCACCTCCCAATCTCCCTTAAAAATTAAAGGATGAATACACATACAATTTATGCAGATAAATCACTTCTTACCATTCTTTTTCTATTCTGTAATTATTCTCATTCTCTGTCCATCCAACAAGTCTCCTCTGCATCACATTGTTCTGTCATTCTGCTCTTCTTCTGCTTGCTCTATCGTTCTGCTCTGCTTCTGCTCTGCTCTATCGTTCTGCTCTGCTTCTGCTCTGCTCTATGGTTCTGCTATGCATTTCATCTCATTCTGTACCTCATTTCAAATGTCACACCACACATCTCTTTCTTACTGTTTCGTTCTTTTTCCATCTAGAACAACCAACTCTACACAGTCTGTTTCGTCTACTTTTATACACACAGGCATAATGTTTCATCTTCCCAACTCCCTGGGCAAGATGACGACAACTATCCAGCCAACCGAAACACCAAATGATTGACAACCAATTTGCAATCATGAGTTTTACTAACGGATTTGTAACTGAAAGTGTTAAGTGTGTGTGGAAGAATAGTAACCCTCCGATCACTTTCAAACCTTATCCACAGCGTTGGATAATCTTCATTTTTTTTTCCTTTTAAATCGGGTTTCGACATTCTTCATGTTTAATGTTCTTTTCACTTATAAATCCCGATACACAAAATTCCATAAATCGATCAAATCAACGATCCAGGTGCAATCTTGACTCAACAGCTACGATTGTGTCATGATATCACATATCGCGATTTTGGCATTTTCTATTGGTGTTCTTGTCTCCTTGATATCGTGATTCACGAAACTCCGACGTAGAGTTTGATCAACAGTCCAGGTGTGATATTGACTCAACGGTTACGATTGTGTCGTGATATTGCGTTTCGCGATTTCGGAAGTCTCGTTGCATTTGTTCACTTTCCATTCCATGTTGCGATCCCCGAAACTCCGACACGGTCTAGAATCAACGGTCTAGTTCAAAGTCTGATCTGACGGCTCAGATTATATCGCGATTTTGCATATCGTGAAATCGACACTCCTGATGTCAAGTGACTTTGTCACTTCAAAGTTTCGATCCCCGATGTCGATGCGCCCCTTTCCCTGCGCTAGCCCTGCTAGCTATAGGCCTTGGCCCATATGACCGTCAACACATGACCTCGGTCAAACCTCTCATCAGGGTTTCAGAATTTTCTATGTCACCATGCACATGCCTACGGAATTCCTAATCCTCCGATCCCCGATTCTCCGATGAAGGAAATCAATGGTCCAGATCTCATTCTTGATTTAACGGCTGCGATCAAATCGTGAAATCGCATATCGTGATTTCGAGGTTTTCGTTGTCAAGTGTATTGGACAATTCAAAGTCCCGATCCCCGATTCTCCGATGAAGCCTTCTGTCGAGCTTCTCCCGGTGGTGCTGATCGCTGCCACGCTTATCTCCCTCACAGCTTCTGCAGATCTGACGGCTGACGGGTGTCTGCTTCCGATCTGACGGCTCAGATCCTCTCTCTAACAAGGTTTGTAAACTGCAGTCCAGATTCATTTTGGATTCAATGGTTATGATTGAACTGTGATCTTGTTGCAATCTATCTGATACAAACCCATCAATGACAACAACCATTTGCTGTCTGCAAATTCGCCATCAATGACAACAACTCTCAACACGCATTCGCTGCTTGTTCAATAATTGCCAAAAGATGGTGTCGTGGTGGAGATAGGATACAAATTTCACCAATCGGACCTCCGGCTGGTACCTGACGGTCAATTTAAGTGAGCCGTATATCTATCTAATGGTCCTCCTTTGCTGGTTGCATAGGTAGAAATATTTCTCTAGGTTTTCATAGGCTTGGATACCTCTAGCTTATACTATAGCCATTTCCAGAATAGGTTTTAACTGGGGTGCCATCATCTCCAAACAGCTGAGCACTTTCATACGACAGGCTCAGACACCGAAAGAGGAAGAAACCCCATCCTTCTATATGGCTTCCTACCTATTGGACATCATTTGTGCTAGAAATTCCTTTGCCAGAATGAACTTGAGCTGGCACACCTCAGAACTCCTAGTCCATGTATATTTCGTCATCTTATGGGAAAACAGGCACAAGAAATCCTACTCTCTCATCTGCGATGAATTTATCACACGTATTCATTTTATGTTGTTCAGGAAAGAATTCCCAAGACTATCGACTGCAGCTAAAAAGATGATATCAAAGGTTGGCCATTGGTACCTAGATGAGTGTGAAACCTATATCAGGGTTTTAGGAGCCACTAGAGCATTTCACCTTCTACCTGTGTATGTTCCTGATCGAATGGTGGTAGGGGAAATCTGTTATCAGACCATCCTGCAAGGATACAATGCTACTCTGGTAAAAGATAAGAAGAGAGAATTCATACCTTATGGATTTCATATAGATTTCTACATGGTAAAGGACACTGCTCAGGCCAAGCAATAAGGGTTAAGCCAATTGGATTTCCAATTCCAAATTGGCCATTTTCACAATCACGACCCCAAGGGTCTAGTGTTGAAGCACACATTGCAAGTATCATCCTATTGGCCATACACCCATGACAGGTTTGAAGATGATATATACATAGAAAACACTCAAGATTGTGATGAAGTTGTGGAAAGGATGGCTGATCCTAAGGCAACCAGGTTCAAGGCCATGATCCTGGATGAACAAGCAACAACCTTGGAACAATCCACACAAGAGGTCCTCAGGGCTAGAGAATAAGTGGAGGCGATCGAAACAACAGACATTCCTCAGGTAACCCCGGTACAGGATAGAAGTTCCCCTAAGGCTTAGGATGCACGGGAGAGAGGGATACTCATGTATGAGAAGGAACAATAGATGATGAACCATATGCAAGATAACCTAGACCTCGTCAAGCTACCCAGGATCCTGCCTGATAGCCCGAAAGAAATCTCGATGGGACCAAGCGGCCCGTAACTCATAGATCTCGATGACATCAATGGGTTAGATGAACTTGAATCTACAACACCACTAGCCAGGTCACCAACATATGTGGTGACTCAGCCAAAAAAAATTGGGGTATCAGTAGAAACAAGTGCATCAGATCCTCTCCGCCAGATAATTAAAGTCTATTCAGATGATGAGAGCCCGGAAGCATCTCTTGGGACCCCTGTGCAAGTCGAAGAAGAAAATGGATTTGAGAAGACATATTCTCCTATCCTTGAATTCCAAAGAAAGGAGGTTCCACAGAAATAAAAGGAAACCAAGAGTGTCCTAGACACAAAAATTCTTCATGCACCAGAATCCCAAGCGGACAGTCCGAAAGACCAACCGGGGTCGGATGAGCCAGGGGAAGAAACCCCACAACAAGAAATCGACGTTTTGGACACCGATGAAAAAGTAAGTATCAAATCTATTCCCGAAACCTCTATTTCACTCGATACTCAAATCCATGACAAGCAACAGACAGAGGTCGGGCCTTCGGAGCACCATGAGGAAGTTCAAGAACCCAATCTTGAATGAATATACACCACCGAAAGTCTAGGAAATACACTCACATGGGGTGATCAGTAGATTCCGGAACCAATAGACGAAGTGGATGAAATATATGATATAACATATGATTGGAAAAGGAAGGCCATCATCCAAAGAACAACTAAGAAGAGAAAGATCACACTAGATCTCTCCATCCTCATCACTATAGAGGAAAAATTGATAAACACAGAACAAGCCATAACATATGAGCTTATCAGCGTAGGGAAAGCTATCTCAGATGCTACCCTAGATAGAGCCAAAAGAGACGAGAAAGAGCTGGCTACCACCTTGAAAGAATTGAAACAATTGTGCCACTTGGCTAAGTACTATCAGGACAACACCCAAGCCGCGATGCACCTAAGGAGCGAGTTCGAAGAGGCCTATCGAAGGTTCACTAATGAGAAAAATATTTTCACTGTGAAGATAACTGAGCTCCAGGAAGATACGCTCATGGCACTCGCAACGTGAAAGGATATGGAGCATTGGTACGAAAAGTCACAGTAGGCTATGGAGAGAATCGACTACATTGGTGCAGTCCAATAGGGCCGAGAAAAAGAAGAACAAGACATTCGGGTGGTGAGCGAAATCACTCTGGCCCGCATAAATAAATCGATCGAATATTGGGAAAGAATGTCTCAGTAACCACACTGAGAAATTCAAAAGCAATGGGCTAAGTGCGAGAAACATTGGGATAAGATTAATCATGTGATGAAGGATATCAGACTCCCCAAGTTCAATACACCCGACGACTTTGTCGACTTGCGCGACATGGTCATGTCGCACACTAAGAAAGATTCATCATGGGCCAAAAGACTGGCAAAGGTGACCGACACAGCGCTAGGACAAGTGCAAAAATTTACGGAACATCCGATCAGAGCTCGAGCCATGCTACAGTAGTTAAGTGTCGGTCTAGTGAAATATCAGGCATGTGCAGTAAAGATCAGAGAGATTTGTGTGGCTCCGATGGAACAACACAAATTTCCAAAGAGTTGTTCATTAGTTGCTCGAAGTATGAGAAAATTCACCCTTTCAAAGGGATATCTTGAGATGACTGTTGGAAAATTGTTAGGAGAGAATTCCACGTGGCGAGTTTTGTTTTTTTTAACTGTACTTTAGCCATTAATTTTATTTAATTTCATGTTATAAATAAGAGCATCGACCAATTAGTCAAGGTCTGATGGTTGCTGCAAGAAACTCTTATGTTTTAGTTTTGTTAAGAATTATTTCCGAGCTACCTTTAATAGAGAAGTCCTTCTAGACCAGAGACAAGATATATTTTCATCAAATGCATGTGTGATTGGACATGGAGAATAATTATTTCCTATCTCATCTCATGAATGGATTCTGTAATGAGTAAGAGCAATTAAATCTGTTGTGAAGTTATCTAGTGCAATGTTTTTTTATTCTTTGCTTTAATGATGAAGATGAATTCTTGTTTTATTATGTGATGGATGATTAAGTAGGTGAATTATTTTTCTTGCCATTGTTTATCACATATGTGTTCTCTTTCTGATAATTAGTATCTTAGACAGTAATTGAATGCTCACATGGTTAACGTATTATTACTAGGCCTGTGGTATAGAATTCTAGTGTACATGCTTGAGTAGCGGGTTATCCCAAGATCAACCTCTTATCCAGTAGTTAAACTTAATCCTATTTTGTTGCCAAGTTGGTTTATACTGGCTTACAATCTTACATGGGTCCCACCTAAGAGAAAAAAAAAAAAAAGAGAAAGTCCCAACTGAAGGAGACGCCTTCGCAAGAAAACGTAAAGCCCATCGATTAATTGGATGGATTGCAAGATCTAGAGAACCATTCCAATATTAAACACTGCAGAGTCTAATTGGGCCTCGGTGGTGGGTTTGGTTCCTACTGCTGAATCAAGGGATTTAAGACCCATCAACAAAACCCAATTTTGATTTTAATTCATACATCATGTAGTTCTGGAAGTGACTTCCATGGTCAGTGACAATCTCTTTTGGAACCCCAAACCTAGTTATAACTTGGCTGAAAATGAATACTGTTGCAATTTCCCTGTCATTAGCAAATGTTGACATGACTTCTGTCCACTTTGTAAAGTAGTAAACTACCACTATGATGTATCTATGCCCCCTAGACGAAGTTGGGTGGCATGTCATGAAATCTACCCCCCACTTCGTGAAGGGCCCGACGGTAATAACGAGAAACATGGGAGAAGGGTGTGTGTGCATATTTCTATTAAATATTTGACAAGGATGACATTTCTTGACCACTTCGACACAATATTTAACGATTGTAGGCCAGAAATTACTAATGCGCAAAATATTTTGGGTTGTTACCAACCCTGATGAGTGACCACCACATGATCCACTATGGCAGTCATTCAAAACTAAATCAACTTCCCCATGAGTTAAGTAGCGTCGGATAATTTAGTCCACCCCTCGTCAATACAAAGTGTCGATGATAATAAGGTAATTCTTATCTAGGTGTCAGACCCATCATTGTTTGTCTCGCAAGAAATGTGGAGGGAACTTTAGAGTTTAGAGATATATGATGATATCCCCATACCAAGGATCAAACAAAGAGATGAGGAATATATTCTCATCCATAAATGATTCACTAACTTCATAATCCTCAATATCCACTTGAAACTTCGACATAAGTTCGACAAAGACCAACAACTTCTGGGACTTGGTAGAAGAAAAATCCAGATCAAACTCATGAAGAAAAACAATCCACTTGTTTTACTTCCCTCCAATGATTCACCGATTCAAACATACTGAAAATGATTAACAACGCCGATGACGGTCATCTTGCATAAAAAAATATAGTTCCAAAGATTCTAAACAACATGGAATGTGGCTAAGGCTAGTTTCTCGATGTGAGAGTACTTTAGTTTAGGACCTAGCAATGTGTGACTCAAGTAATAGATGATGTTCTCATGGAGCTCATCATCCTTTTGAACTAAGAACATTCCAATTGAAGATTCATTTGCTGCAAGATACAACAAAAAATATCAATTATAATTTGGGGGGATAATCAAGGGAGTGGATACTAAGGCCTTCTTAGACCCATAAAAAGAGCATTGTGCTAACTCATCCCGATGAAAAGGAACCCCTTTTCTAAAAAGGTGCATAAAACCTTTTGTGATATTAACACAGTTCGGTACAAAATGCCAAAAATTCATCTTTCCCTATAAACTTTGAAGCTGAAACACTATGCACAGAGGAGGAAGCTATGTTATTGCCTCAACCTTTAAAGGGTCAACCATGATCCCTTTAGTTGAAACGATGAACCCTAAGATATGTCCTGACGTTACACATAATATTCATTTGTGTGGATTCCAGCGAATTCGTTAGTGATGACATCTTTCAAAGACAAGGTGAGGTGTAAAATGTGTTGCACCCTCTTCCATGAATGGGTAGTGAGATTATCCAAATAAGCCTCCACAATGTTCTTAAGATCATGAAAAGAGAATATCATGGCCCGCTGAAAGGTGGCTCCAACATTTTTAAGGTCAAAGATCATTTTTTTATATGAAAAGGTTCCCCAAGGAAAAATAAAAGTCGTATTATGTTGGTCCTAGGGGTGGATTTGTATTTGGTTATAACCTGAAAAAACCATCCATAAAAGAGAAAATCTCACTTCCTGCACACTCGTCAAGGATATGATCGATAGATGGTGTAGGGAATACATCCTTGGGACAAGATTGATTCAAATCATGAAAACCCATGCATACATGAATCATGCCCTATTTCTTATCTACCGAGATGGGGTTGGGCACCCATTCTGTTAATGGTACTGGGTAGATAAATCCATCTTTATGTAGCTTCTCCACCACACTTTTGATTATTTCCACTTTCTTTGGGTTGATTGATTGCAAATTATACCAAATAGGCTTAGCATTTTTGTATGTACGAATCTCATATTCGACAATCCGAGGATCTATGTGTTACACATTATTTTCGTCATCCTTATGATCGTTAATGATGTAAACCTATCTATTGCCTTTAGAGGGGTCACAATGACCTGAATTCCTGAAGAGAGAAGGAAGAAGAACTTTTCCTGAGAAAAGAAGTTGCTTTTTTCTATGTAAAAACCT
>SNQJ01S0051818.1:8799-23785 GCA_010110895.2 Picea sitchensis
ATCACACAGAATACACAGAGACACGGATTTTCATGAGGAAACCCATAAGGGTGAAAACCTATTTTTCTTAGGATGTCAATCAAGCTCCAACTTTCATTTGAGCTCCAACTCAAATATGAGGCTACAACTTGCAGAGAGCACAAACTCTCAGATTTCTCTAGCACCAACTAGATGGAAGCACAAACTCCCAGGTTTCTCTAGCACCCACTAGATGGAAGCACCAACTCCCATAATATCTTCTAGCACCAACTAGAATTTAGAGGAATGCAATCCTCCTTAGCACCACCCTGAATGAATATTACAAAACTTTACTTAATTTCTCTATCTCTGATATGGTCTGTTACACCTCCATGTCTCCCCTACCTATGCAGCTTCTATACTTTGTTCTGCGTCTACATCGGTCAGCTTGTATTCTCTTCTCTTTTTCTTCCTGCACTCAAAACCACCATGTTCAACTTGTCTTCTCCCTTTTATAATCTGTGCTACCTCTTCATTCTCTTTACTGCTCCATGGATCTCCCCTTCAGATTATGCACTGCATCTCCTCCTTCCCACGTGCATAACCATCGAAAAATCACACTCTCTTTTCTATTCTGCATGTATTTCTCACATTGAGTCCTCTGGTTGATCATCATGCCAACTCTTCATATTCCCTGGCAGTTATTCTAAATATCTCATCATTAGCGAGTGTTATCCTAAGATTCTCTAGCTTCTCTGGTAGTCTTAACTCTTTGTATTCTCTGGTAGTTAAAGTTAGTCACATTTGGCTTCTTTGGATTCTATGTCCCTTCCTTCATGTGACCACCGACAGTGACCAAATACCTATTCAAAAGGCACTTCCCAATATTGGTCTATTGAGTGCTAGCTCTGTTTCTCGATATGACCTTGGGCAAAGATCTCATGTGACCACGCGATTGTGGGCACGTCCAAAGGAGGTTTGAGGGGAACCCATTTTTTGCCCTGCAATTCACTACAAAGCTCCACGTGTCCTTTCTCCAAAACCATGGTTTCGATTGTGTCCCACCTTCAACATTGTAAAGTTCACACACCTTCAATCCCCACAATGCGACAGGGTCGTCGATCTCACGATCTTGACGGTGCTCCTGAACTGATAGATCATATATAACCTTCTTAAGTCAATGATTGTGATTGATTCCGGCATTTCGGTCTTCGAGAGTTTCAACTCTCAAATCTCACTTTTCCCTTATGACAATATTGCGGAGTGGAATATCTATTGACACTTGTCTCCCTAAATCGATAGTCAAGATCTCCTCTGCGAGTCTGAGCTTCAGTACTTTCCATTCTCAAACTCTCATTTTTTTCGTATGACAATATTTCAGAGTTGGTGATCTGTAGACAGTTGTCCTCCTTAATCGATGGCTCTGCCTTTACTTTAGGGATTTTACCTCTCAACTAGATCAATGGTCCTATGTCCCCTTTATCAATCAATGGTCGAGATCTGATTCTCTACTCTGGACTTCGGAAATTTCAATTCTCAACCTTCAGACTCTCACAGAACGCTTTTAGCTGGAGTCCACATATTCCTACCATGTGTCCTCCTCAAATCAACGGTCAATGTTTACTTCGGGACTTCGGCCTTCGGCCTTCGGGGGATTCAACTCCTCTACACTTTCTTTCTCCCAGAGCATTTCACCTAGAGTACACAATCTATTGACGTGTGTCTCCCTGTAGATCGACGGTCCTCAGCTCCTTCAGCTCTTCGGGACTTTAGGATGATCGCTTCTTCATTCTCCTCCAGAGTGGTCACCTACTAAATAAGTCATAGGCAGTGCAGACTGCTTGCTGTCAGTTAACACTTCCACTTACACTGTCCTTCCACTGAACTAGATCAATGGTTGAGAATGCACCTGAAGTGATATTCAGATCAGATGGTTGAGAGCAACTTCGGACCTTCGTCCTTCAGGACTTCAAGACTTTTGACAATTATTGGTGATGAACCTTCCGAAGTAAATTTCTTGGAGTAACGTAGCTTGCTTACGTCACTTGTTGACATGGCATGATCCAATTTTCTCTTGACACTTGTCATTATCTGATTATGCCATGTGTACTTGCTAACGTGGTCTTCCAGATGTCTTTGTTGACACAGTATTCCACATGTCCTTGTTGATGTGGTTTGATGACATGGGTGAGACGTGTAGGCAGTGTAGTGGAGGTGGAGGTAGAGCACGATAGTGGAGTGTGATGTTGGAGTGTGGAGGTGGTATGTATGAGTGGTTTGGTGGTTTAGTCGAAGGGGGGGTTAGGCTATAAGTGGTAATGAGCGAGAGGGGTCCAAGTTGACAAGAAGGTGACACGTACGAGGGTCCCACATGAGAAATACCACCAACTCAGACCCCCCCCACATGGTTAAAGGAAGAAATATCGGGTGGGTATGATATGCCCTATCGACCGTAGATATGAGTGCTTGATTATTGACCGTTGATATTAGTGCACCCTCTAAATTATCTTATCCTTCCACTTATTTCGATCTGACGGTTGACAAAAATTTGGATGATTGAGATCTCAGATATCAGCCCTTGCTTATCCTGTCCTTCCACTTAAATCAATTCGATGGTTGTTGGTCCTCTGGATCGGTGATCCAACAACCAATGTCACTCTTCCTCCCAAGATTTTGATCTCTCCAACTTAGAAGGATTTATAAGTGTTCATGGGTCTCAACCTTTGCTCCTCCCGTGAGTCCGTCTCTTGGACCTCGTATGTACTTCTGGAAACCACTATCTCTTCTGAGCTTTCTCATCTTCTGCACTCTTGAGGTTTGGTTCATTGTTGTTCTTTCCATCAATGACAAGAACATTCTTCCTGTAAACATGCGAACAATATACATGAAGCATCCATAAGGATTTGTTGTGAAAGGAAATAAGGAGACATTATGCAAGATAACAAAGTCCATGTATGGGTTAAATCAATCACCAAGGATGTAGTATAAAAAATTTGATACTTAAATGTTGGGACTTGGATTCACAAGGAGAAAAGTGGATCATTGTGTGTATTTTAAATTAACTGGTGATCACATTATTTATTTGGTTTTTTATGTGGATGATGTGTTGTTGATAGAAAACAATAAGGAGATTATCTAGGATGTGAAAACTCAGTTGTCCTCTAAATTTGACATGAAGGATATTGGTGCTGCAAATTTCATTTTGGGCCTGGAAATTAAAGAGATCAGAAAAACAGGAAACTCTTGTTAAATCAGAGGAAATATGTCAAGACAATATTGTATAGGTTTAATCTGCATGAATGTAAACCGGTCAAGGTTCCTATTCCTATAGGTTTAAGTTTATTTGCAGATAAGTGTTCCAAGACACAAGAAGAGGAAGAGGGAATGTCTTGTATTCCATATGTGAGTGTGGCTGGAAATTTTATATATGCAATGGTCTGTACTAGACCATACATTGCACATGCAGTGGGATTTTTTAGTAGGTATATATCAAAACTAGGAAAGGAGCATTGGACAACAATAAAGATAGTTTTTCGGGTATTTGCATGGCACTACTAGTTATGGATTGTGTTACCAAGGAATACCAGTGATCCAGATGGATCTAGGGAACATCAAAGAAGTTTCAAAAGTGTCCCAGAATGCACAGAAGCGACCCAGGATGCTCAGAATGGCTTCAGCAGACAGAAAAAGGAAAAAAACAAAAGTTCCCAAAACTCCATTAAAATTGAATGATCGCAAAGAGCTCGTCGCAATATTTCCAACGGTGCAAACAACTCATTGAACGAAGTTAGGGGTCAAAAGTTATAAGCGGTCAAAGTTCTCGTCAACCCAACCCAGTTAGCAAGGATGAGTCAACATCCGTACTACTGACGTCATCATCCGTATGGATGATTTCAGCATCCATACAGCCTACGTGGCAAGCACAGAGAGTGAAATGTGTCATGATGACGTCAACATGCTACTTGGCAACACCAGAGGTTGCCACGTGTCACTCAAATTTGGCCTTTTCAGGGTGCCACGTGGATGAGTAAAAATATGCCACGTGGCACCCCAAGTGATGCCATGTGTCACCACCCAGAAGGTGCCACGTTTCCAGCATGATGTCAGCATGTACAGGTGGATGAATCAGATGATGCCACATGGCCCAATAGGGAGGCACCACGCGGTACCCCCGAAATGCCCAAGGAGGGTCCGCAAATGAAGTTTTAAAAAATATATATATAATATCAGAACTCCGCTAAATATGGAGGGAGTTCTGATATATATGGCATATTCTGCCATAATTAGTAAACACCAAATGTGTGCCAGAATCCCTGTCATATTTAGTGGAGCACGCAAAAATGGTCTGCCAGATTTGGCGGCGTGCGCCAAAACGGACCACCAGATTTAGTAAAAAGATGTCAAACTATCCACCAAAAAGAGAGGAGTCCATGGGATTCGACCCTGGGACCTTCGCCAACCAACTCTCTAAATTTAGCTAATCTACCAGCACGCCAACGACCTCATTATTGCAAAACTACCCGATAAATGGTATAAGAAGGGGGTCCAAGTAGAGTTCGAGATAGGAAAAGACACACCAGTGCATTGTGAATGAGAGTGGAGCACTGAGCACACCCGTATGGCCTTGTACAGACCATACAGATCCATACAGACTGTACAAATTTTGGCACTCAAATCGAGGCAAGGTTGCCTCTTGGGTCCGAAAGTGCTAGACTCGGATTGAGGCGTGGAAACAGACATTTTTAGGTAAAACGATACCATGAATGTAGTGGTGGTGTTAGTTTTCTGATCTGAGCAAAACTTCGGCAACTTAATTCCAAAATGAGTGATTTATTGCAGATGCAGTGGCATGGTAACCGAGCCAGAGGTGTCTCTTGGGCCTAAAAGTGTTCGACTCGGATGGAGATGATTTGACAGCCATTTCTAGGTAATTCGATGACGCAAATTCAATGACAAGGTTTGTTTTTGCAACAGAGCTTCAGAGAAGCAAGCTAAGTGCTGGAGAAGCCAGTGTAAACATGCTTTTCGTTATGTTGTTTTTTCATTAAATGTTGCAGCATAGCATGTGTGTTATAGGTCTGAAGGAGTAGGGAGAAGTTGCAGCAAGGAAACAAGATCATCTTATTCCTTCTATCTATTTGTTTATTATCTTCTTTAACATCAAATCAATCAGTTATATGTGACAGAGAAATTGTGGCACTTGCATGACAAGTGGCCAACGAATCAATTCTGATTCTCGTGGGTTCCAGGATCTTTTGTATGGGATGCATATTTATGCTTGGATCTGAGCAGTATATCTAAGGCTTTTGATGGCTCCATGTTGATGGGGGTCATATTTTATTATTCATCTTTTTATGTATTGAGTATGTGGGAATGATGTCCATGTCAACATCATGGATGCCTCATGAGTAGAACTTGTGAAGCTGATACATTCCTGGTCACATTATGATCTCTTGTTGTCATCACCGAAGAGGGACTTTGGCCTTACAACTTGTAAAGGAGAGACATCATTACATCGAGAAGAATATAGTGGTCAAGCTTTGGAGCATGACCCAGAGAGGTAACCCACTACAAGGGTGAACTTTGTTATCAAGTGAAGTGTCTTATCCATTATGTGTATTATGTTCTTATGTTGTTTTTCCATGAATGTTCGCACATAGGATGTTATAAGAAATCATGACATATCACACATAAGAGAAACTAAAGAGGTTTCATTCACTTCAAATCCAATCTTATAAGACTTCAAATTTACCTTTAATTGCAATCGCTCAAGTAAAATGATCTATAACTGACCCTTTTGAAGGAGTGACAGAAACATTCAATTATTGGAAACTTATCGCTCCCGGGTTCAGATCATGTGGTATCATAGTAGGCTTGATATCGATTGCAGGTGTTGAAGAAAAGGATGGCAAGGTCACCAAAACAATTGTGGTTCTATGAGCTTCAAGAGCTCAACCAAATGCTTCAAGCAGAGAATGTTGGATTGAAGACATTTTTGCATGTTGCAGAAGAAGAGAACCAAAGGTTGTAAGAGAATTTGCATGCCATGAAGATGTAGATAGAGGAAGTCTTTACAAATGAGACAGTGATAAGACCATCTTGTGACCATGGAAACTTCACCAGTTATGGGTGCGAGCATGACAGTGCAAATGCATGCACACTTTGTCAAACAAATGAAGATGAGCTTCGTGCATCGAGAAGCCAAGGAGGATTCCTAGAAGCATCTTCCATTGATCCTTCTCACCGAGAACAACTGGACACATCTCAAGAAGTAGACCAAAGGTCCCAGTTTGAGGTGGAGGTAAATAAACCATGTATAGTTCCTTTCTTGATTAATGTTGATGATTATTTTGAAATCCTTGAACAACATCCTTCTTGCATTGGCTTAAAGTTGATGAGAAAAATGGGATACAAAGGAGGAGGCCTTGGAACCAATGGCCAAGGTATTTTCAATCCCATCGAGGTAGTGGTTTGGCCTCGATATGATGAGATAGGATATGTCCCAAACAATGTTGGAGAAATCTCCAAAACCATTCGGGAAGAAGACCCCAGGATAGTCACTAAGACTCCAGAAGTCAACAGTTCATCAAGAGATGAAATTGATTCAGTGCAGGCCAAGAGCACAACTTCTCATGAACGAGGATTCGAGACATCTCCAGGGAGAGATAAGCATCACAATTGCAGAGTTGATACCAACTCTTGTTTCCATTCTAAATCCAGAGGAAACTCACCGAGGTATAAGAAATCTTGAAACTCTAAAATGACATTTGATTATAAGCATGTTAATCATATAAAACAAAGATTTTGGCATCAAAGACCATGCAATTTTTTTGGATTGAATAACCATGTAGTGTCCCATTGTTTGAAGAGAAATTCCTTGTGCAGGAAGGTTATGGTAACCGGGAGAAGGACGAGGATGGATGATTGTTTTCCACACATGGAAAAGAGTAGGGGGAATGCACCTCTGAAAGAGAAAGGCTACTGTAGCCATTGTAGTAGATATGGGAATCATGAGGCCACTTGTTGGGCCTTACATCTAGATCTACGCCCAAAGAGGGACAAGAAGACCATACAAACATCTTCGAGAGAGACAATCAGTTAGGTAGTGTTGCAGGAAAATCTGCCACCAAGAGAAGACCAACTACTAGAGAAAAGACAGCTTGGTAAGAGGACATGTTCGGCAAAATGGTTGAACAAATGGGGAAAATACTTTTGAGTTAGTCGAGAGTGGACATATTTTGTAAATCACATGTTGTGATTCAGCCCTCGTAGAAGGGTATTGTGTAAAAGTGATAATTGTTGATATCACTTCATTTTCTGGCACATGTTGATATTGTTAGGCCTTGTGAGGTAGTTTGGGTATGAGTTTCTTATTGTAAGTCCAATGGACATGAAAATTAATGTAATGACTTTTGGGGACCAAATGTCTTTTCAGTTGGGATGCATGACCAGATGAATCTAGGGAACATCAAAGAAGTTTCAGAAGTGTCTCAGAATGCACAGAAGCGACCTGGGACACTCAAAATGGCTTCAGCAGACAGAAAAAGGGGAAAAAACAAAGTTCCCATAACTTCATTAAAACAGAATGATCGTGAAGAGCGCGTCACAATATTTCCAACGACGCAAACGGCTCACCGAACGGAGTTACATATCAAAATTTATAAGCGGTCAAAGATCTAGTCAACCCAACCTAGTCAGCAGGGATGAATCAACATTCGTACTACTGATGTCAGCATTCGTACAGATGATGTTAGCATCCGTATAGCCTACATGGAAAGAGTAGAGAGTGACATGTGTTGTGATGATGTCAGCATGCCATGTGGCAGCACCAGAGGTTGCCATGTGTCACTCAAATTTAGCCTTTTTAGGGCCCCACGTGGATGAGTAGAAATATGCCACATGGCACCCCAGGTGATGCCACGTGTCACCACCCAAAAGGTGCCATGTGTTGAGTGTGACGTCATCATGTACAGGGGGATGAATCAGATGATGCCACATGGCCCAATAGGGAGCTACCACATGGCACCCACGAAATGCCCAAGGAGGGTCCGTGAATGAAATTTTAAAATATATATATAATATCAGAACTCCGCCAAATATGGCGGGAGTTTCGATATATATGGAATATTCTTCCATAACTAGTAACCACCAAATGTGTGCCAGAATCCCTGCCATATTTAGTGGAGCGCACCAAAATGGTCTGCCATATTTGGCGGCGCACGCCAAAAGGGACCACCAGATTTAGTAAAAAGCCGCCAAACTGTCTTCCAAAAAGAGCGGAGTCCGTGGGATTCGACCTCAGGACTTCCACCAACCAACGTTCTAAATTTAGCCAATCTACCAGTATGCCAACGACCTCATTATTGAAAAACTACCCGAGAAATGGTATAAGAAGGGAGTCTGGGTAGATTTTGAGACAGGAGAAGACACACCAGTGCACAGAGGATGAGAGTGGAGCACTGGGCACGCCCGTACATCCTGGTATGGATCTGTATGGATTGTATAGATTTTGGCATGCAAACCAAGGCAAGGTTGCCTCTTGGGCCTGAAGGTGCTAGACTCGGATCGAGGCGTCGAGATAGTCTTTTTTAGGTAAGATGACCCCATGAACGCAATGGTGGTGTTAGTTTTAGGATCTGAGCAAAAATTCAGTAGCTTAATTCTAGAATGTGTCATTTATTGTAGATGCAGTGGCACGGTAACCGAGGCAGAGTTGTCTCTTGGGCTTGAGAGCGTCCGACTCGGATGGAGATGATTTGACAGTCATTTTTAGGTAATTCAATGACGCGAATTCAATGACAAGGTCTATTTTTGCAGCAAAGCTTCAGAGAAGCAAGCTAAGTGCTAGAGAAGCTAATGTAAGCATGTTTTTCATTATGTTGTTGTTATAGGTCTGAAGGAGTAGGGAGAAGCTGCAGTAAGGAAGAAAGATCAACTTATTCCTTCTATCTTAAGGAAAAGATAAAAATGAAAAATGGCTGCCAACAGTATGTCTGGTCTTCTTGTCCTTCTTTGGGCATAGATCTGGATGTAAGGCCCAAAAAGTGGCCTCATGATGCCCACTTGTTGGGCCTTACATCCAGATCTATGCCCAAAGAAGGACAAGAAGACCAGACATATTGTTGGCAGCCATTTTTCATTTTTATCTTTTCCTTACAAGCTGCCTACACAAGGGTTTTGAACCCTCAATACTCGTTGCAAATATTTAAAACAAAATGACACTATTATCTTGCGCATTCACACACCTGCCTTTTGTTTTCATTTTCATGACTGTAAGCGTGAAAACCTCGAGTCGCAAGTCATGTCGATGGCATTAAAATCGTCATTGGATTATTATGAATACTCTTGTTCATGTGGTCATTTCGGTTCTAACTCAATATTGGTCATACAGTTGGCAAGACACCAAACCTTTGTTCACTTTGCATTTTGGTTAATATGGTTTCAATTTATAAGTTTATGATGCAATGATTTTTGGTGTCTTTGATTAAATCCTTGGTGCAATGATTTCATAGAACGCATACATTTTATGATCAAATCCTTGGTGCTATATTCGAAATGTTGTTTTGTTTTAAATCATACAAATTCTATTGTTTGTTCAAATATTCGGATCGACTTGTCATGGTTTTCAATAGTTATTTGTTTGGCATGTTGTTTACATTGTTTTTGACACACACCAATAGTAATTAGAATCACTAAAGCGTCGTCGATTGTACATGTCAAAATGAATGTTTTGCATGGTTTTATTTCACTCCACCACCCTCGCACGCATAAGTGTTAATGTTTGCCTTGCACCTCGGGCTACCTCTGCTGGTTTTGAGAAAACTGTGGGAATCGGTCTTGTGTCTACCCTGTCCAACCCCTTCACTGTTTACCCTGCTGACTGCGTTCTCTCTCCCATGGCCCCTGTAGTGCGCATAGAACCTAATGGCGTCCAAACGCTGTTGTTATTTGACAATGCTCGTGAGGACTTGGAGAGTAATGGATGGTTAGTGTTCATCCAAAAATTTGAGGGTTTCAACCTCGCGGTCGCTCAGCATTTTGCCCTCACATTCTATGGATGCAGGGCCAAAGTTGGGGATATCCAACTTGAATTAATTGAGGAATTCATCAGCTCAGCTATAGGTTTTCCAGCTAAAGGGCAGAGGTGGTTTAAGAATTCGAAGGTGGATGAAGTGCCATGGCCGCTCCTTTTTACCTCAAGAAAAATTATCAGTTGTGATAAAGGTATGCCAGTCACAGCCCTTAAGTCTCGATGGCATGATTTATTGGCCATTATTAAGCAATTTGTTACTTGCGAAGGTAGATATGGTTTAGTGTTTCTTTACCATCTCCGGTTGCTTATGAATTTCATAGATTTCCCTTTGAATATGCCTCACTACCTCCTACGCAGTCTATATAAAATGGCTAAACGATTTAAGTGGGAGAAGGTTGACTCCAGCCTCTTACATCACTGTTTGATCAAAATCGTTATTGTTCATTATTTTAGGCTCAGTGGTGACTGTTGGCAAGCTTTCCTATTAAGGAATGGCTTTTCCACTCCTGAATGTGGTCAAGTGGACAAGACTGTGGTCATTGAAACCCTTGTCAGGCCTATCATGCCACCTCCTACACTCTTACCTGTTGTCGAACCCTCGACCTACCCTAGCGCTGACCTACCCAACACCCTGCATGACCCATGTTCGAAAGACAATGCTAATACTGTTAAGAGGCCTGTAAGGAAGAAGGGCAAGGGTAATACAGATGTCAACAACAAAGGTAATAAGGTTGCACGATGGGTATCTAGGTGTTCTCGTAACAAGCCCAAACAAAACATAGACCAGAAGCCAATTGTTTTGAGTGAAGACTCGGATTCTGAGGTTGAGCGATTTTTGACCAAGGAATACCCATACTCACACGGCCTCTGTTCTTTTGAACCCTATGAATACATGTCCAACCTCCCACCGTGCCTTAAGGATGACCCTAACTTCCCCGGGATCAAGTTTGACAGTGGAACCCCTGGCAATTTAAAGGATTCTTCACCTGTAATGACTCGGCCTGATCAACAACAATGCACTCAATGCAACTCTTGGCTCGAATGATACTACACAAATGTCCCTCTTTTGCAATCCAAAATTAAGTCCTTGGAGGACAGGGTGACTGTGTTGTCTAAGGAAAATGATAGACTGCAAGCCAACGATAAGAGGCAAAAGACCACCGGTTCTATCGTGTTCAAAAAATGTTGAGGCAGCCATGACCATTGTTAATTCCAAGTTAGTCTGACCAAATCGTATCTCTACAACCAAGGTATGATATTTCAACAATGTTTTTACAATGATTCTGTCTATTTTGAATTTGCAAGAATGATTTCGTTTTGAATTAGCATAAACGATTGTGTTTGCAAAATCAAATATAGTTCTGTTTTGATTGAATCGATTTAATATGATTTGGTTTGTTTTGAATTAGCATAGCCGATTGTGTTTGCTCTGAATTAGTATAAAAGATTTGTTGGGTAAATCGAATATAGTTCTGTTTTGTTTGAATTGGTTCAAAAACGATTGTGTTTTCTTTGAATTGGCATAAAAGATTTGGTTTTTTTTAGCATGAATGATTTGCTTTGCTTTGAATTAGTAATTAAGAATTGTTTTATTCACCGCATACATTTCTATTACCATTTGGATTAATTTAAAATGATTTTGTTTGTAAATATGACCAGCTACAGAATCGTGAGATTCTGTAGCTAGTCATAAAATTTGGATTTTTGTTGATTTTACAATTAAAACACTATCTAAAATTGTTTACTCTTGCCCATCTACAGGTACACACAAATTTCAATGGGAATGGGATCTGCTGTGGCAGTTTAGAACATGTTTTTTGTTACATATTTTTGGTTTAAGTTGTTAGTCTTAGGCAGAAATAGGAATCTGGGAGATTGTTCCCATATTTTTTGCAAACAGTTTGGATATTTTCCACAGGGAATGTTTCACCCTGTGGTCTTTATATACTTTCTATTTTTTGTAAACAACCCATAACTGTTGGGAGAACAGAGACTATGGACTTATGATTATACAAACTCGAATAGAAGTGGATTTTTTGTAACATCTTTAGCTTTCAATTTATCTTACTTTTGTTCAAGTTTTGTGCATAACAATTTGTAATCAAATTATTGACTACTTTAGATATCAAGGTTTGTTACAGGTTGATGCGTTATGATTTAAATTCTATCCATATTTGATGTATCTCATTTCACTCACAACAATTACTTTGTTTGAATTTAATGAATAGAAGGTTTATCTTCTTTGTTAAATGAACGATTATGTACAAATCTTCGCACTGGGATTTATCTAAATGTGATGATCTGTAAATTATAAGATTGTTGTTGTTTTATGTCTTGTTTGTTCTGCCATTCGTATTCAAAGAGCGTTGTTGCTTCCTGTTTATGAGAAGCTTGTGGAAAATCTGGTGCGGGTTTTTCCCATCAAACAGCTAAATCGAGTACTGTGAATAGAACAAATAGGAAGCGTTTCTACAGGTTAGTTTGTTAGTATTATTTAATTAGTTAGTTAATATATAAATTTCTTGTAATCTGAACACGTTTCATTGTTCATCTCTATAGTTCAGATTTACAGTTAGGATTGTTATGTTATTTCTTAGCTTAGATAGTTGTCATTTTATTTCTGTTTTATAAAATATATAAAAATAAAAAATAATAGCTTCGCTGTCATAAGACAATTTACATATGATTTTTGCAGATTTCGATCAAAATTTGTATATTGTAAATACTGTATATATAATCGAGAATTAATTGTATCGACAACTGAACATTTAATAAGTATAATTATTTTTTTATATTAGTTAGTAAACTGTATATATTTTAGATTTGTATATAGTTTGTTGTAGCTGCTTTTTTTTCACTTAGATTAGTTTCTTTAGCTTAGTTTTGCTTTTGTTTTCCTAGGACTTAGATAGGCTAATGGAGCCGCTAAACCCGTCGGACTGGATCATTCCAAACGTCTTGGGTTATTTAGACAACCCCGGACCCGATCCACCCCTCTAGTTGACAAGCAGTCAATTTCGCCCGTCAACAAATGGCGCTAGAAGGAGGGCCTGAAAATTATTAATGGCATGAGGTGGTCGTAAGACTCCTCCACCATCCAACCGCTCACCTATAGTGACAAGAAGTCATTCAAATGACAACATCGTCCCTCAAACAACAACCACATCAAACGACGAGTTACGGATCACAGTTGAACCAGTAACCCCAAATCCTATAGGTGGTGACGTACAGGAGATTGTTCACCAATATCTCTTAAGAACACATAGTGCCTTCGCCCGTTTAAGACAACCAAATCGACCTTTGGACCAACCATTAGATTTCTCTGATATCAGAGAACAACTTGAAGGCACTAACCTCACTTTAAACCCTACAGATCCAATCCTCACTCTTGCTGCAGGAGGATCTCGAATACCACCCTCACCACCTCCATGATCCCCTTCTTCTTCTGGAGAAGACTCTTCTGACGAAGGCTGTTCCTCTTCTCAGCCTTCCACACCGCCTACACCAATGGCCAACCAGAACAATCCTGCCAGACCCTGGCTCAACCAAGATGCAGTAGCCGTACCTGGGCCTCAACATCCCTTACCCAAACATCCGAAGAAGTGGCTTCCTAATTTTGACCCTGACTCTAAACAGATCGTCGAAGATCACATTAAAAAGTTTATGTTAGCCATTAGACTCCGTAATATTTAGCACGAAGACGTAGTCTGTAGGTTTTTCCCCTATACTTTCAAGGGCAATGCCTCTACCTGGTACTTTCCCCAACAGCCCCATACCATCGTGTCGTGGGAGAGGTTTGAATCCTTCTTTCTTGAGAAGTTTGGAGACGATAAGTCTCCAGAAGTTCTAGTCATGGAGCTTTCTAGTTTAAGAATGAATCCCAAAGACAAAATCAAAGACTTTAACCAAATATTCTTAACACTAAAGAATTGAATCCCTACCGATTCGATGCCTGCTGAGAATCATATCATAGCATAATATACTAAAGCCTTGCATCAAAGTATATCCATTTGGGTAAAGAGATCTAAGAAAGCCATGTTGTTAGAGGCCTTCGAAGAGGCTAGTCAGATTGAAAAAGACATCCTTAGTTTAAAATACACTACTAGCAACGAAACAGAGACTAGTTCATCTTCCAAAAAGAAAATCGAAATCCTCCCTAGACCTGCTCAAAATAAAACACAACCTGAAAGCTCGGATTTAGAAAACTTAACAAAAGTCATTCAAAAACTGTCAAATCAAGTTATAGATTTGAAAAGGATGGCCGAAGAATCTTATTCGAGCAAAGGGCCTTAAAAACCCCCATTTAGGAAGCCTTTTCCCACCAATTGACCTAATCCAAATACTGAGGGCCTAAATCTAGAGAGCCTGCAATTCGCCATTCAAACAATTCTAGAAGCCCAGGATAAATTGATGCCTCCTGAGATTCCTGAGGAAGTAGTTGAACCAGAGATAGTTGAAGAAGAAGAATCTTCTCTGAACATTTTTGGACACTTCTCGGATAGCATCTTTCAAGCTAATTTCGAGACGGTACACCCCTACAATACTAGGAGTAAGACAGCAAACAAACCTTCCTCTGAAAACACTACGACTTTGCCCCCAAAACAATCTAAACCAGCTGAGACTAAACAGAATCATGCAAACCCCAACTTAGATTATGATTTAGTTGAAGATCTAAAAACGTTAAGGGATAACATTTATGTTTATGAATTATTGAAATTTCCGTTTCTGCGTCAAAAAATGTTACAGAATATCGCAGACAATAGAAAAAACGGTAATCCAAGCAGTAACAAAGTTTTTCAGGAAACAACACAAAAGTTCCTCGGAAGGCTCCCGCTAAGAACAATTATGATCCTCACGAGAAGGGAGGCCTTCCTGTAAATAATGTAACAAATGTAGATAAATTAGCTTCAGAGGCTACGAGTAAAAAGCCATAAGCTTCCACCATTAGTACTCGCAGAAATGTACCTCCATTTTTGTTAACTTTCAAAATCTTTA
>SNQJ01S0051818.1:23795-46860 GCA_010110895.2 Picea sitchensis
GAACGTGCACAATTGTATGGTAGATTCAGGAGCATCATCCAATGTAATGCCATGGTCTGTGTGTCAGAAGATTAATGCTGAAGTTGAACCATCCACCTTAAAAATCATCCAACTTGATCGAACTAGTGTTAAAGTTATAGGAAAATTAAGGAATGTACTTATAAGATTATCGTCTAACCCCAAAGTTCATCAAGTGATTGATATTATTGTTGTGTATATTCCAGAAGTTTATGGTTTGTTTTTAAGTAGAGACTGGTCGGAGCAGCTACACGGCTATTTCGCGACAGATTGGTCTCACCTATGGCTGCCCAAGAACGGCAAGCCCAACAAGATCAAGGTAAATCGTGAATGCTACCTAAATCTCACAGTCACAGATTTAAATGATCCAAATGAACCATTTACACCTTCTGCCGATTCACCCGAAATAAAAGGGATGGATACCTTTTTCGGCAATTTCATGGCCGAGACTTCCTCTATCATTAATCCGGAACAGCAGTCCAAAATTGTAGCATATGTGCATCCAACAGTTTCTACACAATGGTCTCATGCACCCGATAAAAATCAAATATGGTCTCTTTACTTTGACGGGTCAAAGTCCAAAGAAGGAGCTAGTGCAGGCTACGTTATTATTGATCCAGCAGGTAACAAAACCCTGATTGCATGCAGGGTAGAATTTGAATGTACTAATAACACAGCATAATATGAGGCTTTATTGCAGGGCCTCAAAAAAGCATTAGACATGAACATTCAAAATTTGTCTGTCTTTGGCGATTCAGAAATCGTGGTTAGACAGGTAAGAGATTCTATCCACTTTCTGTCTTTGCATCTTAAAATCTACCAATCCAAGGTATGGAATTTAATGAATAATTTTTCTGCTTTCAATATAAATTCTATTCCTATATTGAATAATTCTGAAGCTGATTTATTAGCTAACGTAGCTTCCAAAATCTTTCCTGCAGAAGGCTTGTCCCCGAATGCATTCTCCGTTGAATTGTTGTTCAGGCCATCCGTTCCCGACAACATCACGAATTGGAGAGTCTTTGACGACAATCAACAAATTATTAGTTTCATGCATATGGAAGAAACGTTCCAAGGCGCAGTGATCAACGAATGCACTCATGACGACAATCTGCGCGATTTCACGGTAATACCAGATCCGAGATCTCCTGAATATTCATCAGACATGGTAAATTCGATCCCTAAATCTGTAGTTAGATTAGAAAAATTTTACGATCTTCAAGACAAATTCAAAAAATCAGTCAACTATAAAACCAATAGTTCCTCGTTATCATATGAAAAAGTAAACTTGGGAACTAATGACAATCCATAGTGCATTAATTTAGGGGTGGGGTGTTCTGAACAAGAGAAAGCCTCCTTTATTAAATTGTTTAAAGAATTCAAAGATATTTTTGCATGGACATATGACGACCTTGAAACTTTTGACCCTAACATCATACAACACGTCATTCCTATGAAACCACAAACCTTACCCTTTCAACAAAAGTTAAGAAAAATGCACCCTAAGCTCGAACAGACCGTCAAAAAATAATTAAATAAACTCCTGAATGCTAAGATAATTTTCCTATTTAGGCACACGCAATGGGTTTCTAACCTTGTCCCTGTTCAGAAGAAAAGTGGGGAAATCTGACTATGCGTCGATTTCTGAAACCTCAATAGAGCGTCTGATAAAGACAACTACCTTGTCCCACCCATGGAACAGATCCTTCAACAGGTATCTGGTTCTGAGAGACTATCCTTATTGGACAGTTTTTCAGGGTACAACCAAGTCCTGATGTCTCCTCCAGACCAATTGAAAACCACCTTCCACACTCCATGGGGCACCTACACTTATAGGAAAATGCCCTTTGGACTCATTAGTGTTGGTGCCACTTTCCAGAGAGCAATGGATATCGCTTTCCGAGGCTTAATCAATCAATCCGTCGTATTTTACTTAGATGATGTTATTGTATTTTCCAAAAACAAAACTGATCATCTAGCTCATTTAAGAGTCGTTCTACAACGATGTCGTAAGTACGGCATTTCCTTGAATCCTAAAAAAAACTATCTTCGCAGTAGAACAAGGTAAACTCTTAGGATTTATTGTGTCAAGTAAAGGGATGATTATCGACCCTGAAAGGACCCAAGTCATCTCGAAACTTCCCCCTCCCTCATCCAAAAAGTCTATGCAGTCTTTCTTAGGCCAGATAAATTTTGTCAGGAGATTCGTCCCCAGTTTCTCTGAAATGGTGAGACCTTTACAGAATTTAATTAAGAAAGACACGCAATATCATTGGGGACCCTTAGAAAACCAAGCTTTTAATTCAATAAAAAATGCCATAATAGATGCTCCTTCTCTCATGAGCCCCGACTTTTCGCAAGACTTCATGCTCTACACTTTTTCTTCTGACCGCTCCTACGTTGTTGTCCTAACTCAAAAGAACGCTAAAAACAATGAATTCCCAATTGTCTTTATGAGCTCTGCTTTCAAAGGTGCGGAACGTAGTTACCCAATAGTAGATCAGCAAGCCTACACTATTTTTAAAGCAATCAAGCACTTCCGATCTTATCTTTTGAAATCTAGGATGAAAATTATTGTCCCTTACCCAGTCGTCAAAAATCTGTTAGTGCAGAAAGAACTAGGTGAAAAGAGGGCGAACTGGGTTACCTCCTTACAGGAGTATGACATAGAAATCACCCCAACTCAAATAGTGAGAGGCCAGGGGCTATGCAAGTTAGTCACAGACTCAGCAGCAGGACAACAAGAAGAAAACGATATGTCAAACCCAGGACAACACAATCAAAATTCAATCTGTTGTGCACAAAACTCTGTCAGTCCATGGTATGACGATATAAAATTCTGTCTTGAACATGGGTCAGCCCCCCGTCACCTAGATCCCACTAAAAGAAGAGAGTTAAGATTAAAATATGCCTCCTTTCAGTTGATTAATGGTATTTTGTTTCGTCAAAATTTTGATGGAGTACTAATGCGTTGTCTTGAGAAAGATGAAGCAGAAAAGGTCTTACTAGAATTGCACTCAGGAGAAGTTGGTGGGCATTTTGGTGGGGACACCACTGCCCATAAAGTTTTAAGAGCAGGTTATTACTGGCCTACACTTTTTATAAATGCTCATGCCTTGTGTCGCAAGTGTATTATTTGTCAAAAAGTGTCTGGACAAATACAGAAACCAACCTTTCCTTTACAACCTGTCTCAGTAGACTCCCCTTTTCAGCAGTGGGGTCTTGATATTATAGGTCCAACCAATCCGCCATCCTCACAACAACATAATTTTATCATAACAGCCACGGATTACTTCACCAGGTGGTCTGAAGTTGCCACATTAAGAACAGTAAATACCAGTCAGGTAATTGCATTTTTAAATTCAAATATTATTACTCGTTTTGGTATCCCTGACTGTTTAGTATTCGATAACGCTTCTTATTTTTCGTCTCTTGAGATGAGCGAGTTCGCTCTAGAAAAAGGAATTAAATTGAAGTATTCTGCCAGCTATTACCCCCAGGGAAATGGATTGGCAGAATCAACAAATAAGAATCTGATTAAAATCATCAAGAGAACGGTATATGAAAATCACAAAAATTGGCACAATGCACTGTTAAATGCAATCTGGACTGATAGATTAACACCTAAAACTGTTGTAGGTAACTCTCCCTTCTTTCTCATCTATGGTAGAGAAGCAATTCTACCACCACATATTTTTCTTCCCTCACTACAGTTATAACACAAAATACAAGAAGAAGACTGTCCCCCTTTGGAGAATCGAATCAACACTTTAATAAAACTAGAAGAGGTAAGAGCTCAAGCAAAACGTAAGTTAGATCAACATCAACTAGTGGTCAAAATCTTGTTTGATTCCAACTCTGCCTCTGATAGGAACTTCGAAGTAGGTGACCTTGTCTTGAAATGGGACAAACCGCATGAGGGAAAGGGAGAGCATACGAAGTTTCAGAACTTATGGCTAGGAACGTTTTTAATTGTTGAGAAACTGGGTCCCAGCTCTTTCCGATTACAAAGTCTAAAGGGACATCCAGACACCTATCCGGTGAATGGCCAAGCTATGAAAAGATATTTCGCTTGATGAAAACCCTGTGTATACTGTGTAAATATTTTTCTTTTGTTTGCTTTTCTTTTGCTGTTTTGGTTTTGATTTTTCCCTTTCGGTTATTAGTTTTTTATTTTTGAAATACACATACCTGCATTTTGAATTGTTCAGACAAAGAAAACAGAAAATTCTTTCTCTGAAATGACTACTGAAAAATTGTCTAAACATCAATTATAATATACTTCTAAAATTTATAGCCATATTGAGCAAAGACTATTGTTTGAAAGGAATTTATTGATTTCAATCTGTAAGTAAAGCTTGTCACGATCATACATTATCTTCTTACGCTGTCCCTGTTCCTTAAGGGAATAACTCAGAAGATGTCTCCCTGCTCTCGAAGATCGGTTTTGTAAATAAACCATATCTGAATCTTAATGAAGGACAGTTTTAAAAATTCTTTCAAGGTTTGTAAAAATATGACTAAAATATCATAATTTTCAGCGTCACCCCGCTCGATTATATATCTTTAAAAAACTAAACAAATCATTAAAAGAGTTGCGGGACGTGTTTGTAAACCCGTCGGGATACTAAACAGGTCTGCTGGCAGCGGGTAAATGCGTGCATGACGCTAAGACAACTTTGTCGAGGTACTGAACAGGCCCACTGGAAACAAAGCAATGTCGGGTATATGAAAATTTGCAAATATGGAATCTCTTGACCTTAAAATGTCCTTTATTCTGATATGGAGCTTCTTGGCAGGATACAGATGTCAGAGTGGGTTAAATGGAAACCCTGTTGAGGCTATGGACGCCTGTTGGCAGCAGTGGCTGTCAACAGTATTGGATATTTATCTTTAATATCATGACTCGCTTGTCTTAAGACTGTTATCAGTTTTCATCTTTTAAGCACAGCTGGAATATTTGATTAATGATGATGTTTAAACAATTTTCTCGTTGTTTTTAAGTTAGAATTATTCTCATTATCATAATCTGGATTTGTTCTTTTGGCAGAGATAACTGCTTCTACCAGTGTGTCGCCATTGTTGGCAACCATTTTGCATTTTTATCTTTTCCTTACAAGCTGCCTACATAAGGGTTTTGAACCCTCAATACTCGTTGAAAATCTTTAAAACAAAACGACACTATTATCTTGCACATTCACACACCTGCCTTTTGTTTTCATTTTCACGAGTGCAAGCGTGAAAACCTCGAGTCGCAAGTCATGTCGATGGCATTAAAATCGTCACTGGATTATTATGAATACTCTTGTTCATGTGGTCATTTTGCTTCTAACTCAATATTGGTCATACAGTTGGCAAGACACCAAACCTTTGTTCACTTTGCATTTTGGTTAATATGGTTTCAATTTATAAGTTTATGATGCAATGATTTTTGGTGTCTTTGATTAAATCCTTGGTGCAATGGTTTCATAGAACGCATACATTTTATGATCAAATCCTTGGTGCTATATTCGAAATGTTGTTTGGTTTTAAATCATACAAATGCTATTGTTTTTTCAAATATTCGGATCGACTTGTCATGGTTTTCAATAGTTATTTGTTTGGTATGTCGTTTACATTGCTTTTGACACACACCAATAGTAATTTGAATCACCAAAGCGTCGTTGATTGTACATGTCAAAATGAATGTTTTCATAGTTTTATTTTACTCCACCACCCTCGCACGAATAAGCGTTAATGTTTTCCTTGCACCTCGGGATACCTCTGCTGGTTTTGAGAAAACTGTGGGAATCGGTCCTGTGTCTACCTTGTCCAACCCCTTCACCATTTACCCTGTTGACTGCATGCTCTCTCCCATGGCCCCTATAGTGCGCATAGAACCTAATGGCATCCAAACACTGATTTTATTTGACAACGCTCATGAGGACTTGGAGAGTAATGGTTGGTTAGTGTTCATCCAAAAATTCGAGGGTTTCAACCTCGCGGTCGCTCAACAGTTTGCCCTCACATTCGATGGATGCAGGGCCAAAGTTAGGGATATCCAACTTGAATTAATTGAGGAATTAATCAGCTTAGCTACGGGTTTTCCAGCTAAAGGGCAGAGGTGGTTTAAGAATTCAAAGGTGGATGAAGTGCCATGGATGCTCCTTTTTACCTCAAGAAAAATTATCAGTTGTGATAAAGGTATGCCAGTCACGACCCTGAAGTCTCGATGGCATGATTTATTGGCCATTATTAAGCAATTTGTTACTTGCGAAGGTAGATATGGTTTAGTGTTTCTTTACCATCTCTGGTTGCTTATGAATTTCATAGATTTCCCTTTGAATATGCCTCACTACCTCCTACGCAGTCTGTATAAAATGGCTAAACGATTTAAGCAGGAGAAGGCTGACTCCAGCCTCTTCCATAACTGTTCGATCAAAATCATTATTGTTCATCATTTGAGGCTGAGTGGTGACTGTTGGAAATCTTTCCTATTAAGGAATGGCTTTGTCCCTCCTGAATGTTGTCAAGTGGACAAGACCGCGGTCACTAAAACCCTTGTCGGGCCTATCTTGCCACCTCCTACACTCTTACCTGTTGTCGAACCCTCGACCTACTCCAACGGTTACCTACCCGACACCCTGCATGACCCATGTTCGAAAGACAATGCTAATATTGTTAATAGGCCTGTAAGGAAGAAGGGCAAGGGTAATACAGATGTCAATAGAAAAGGTAAGAAGTTTGAACGATGGGTATCTAGGTGTGCTCGTAACAAGCCCAAACAAAACACAAAACAGAAGCCAATTGTTTTGAGTGAAGACTCAGATTCTGAGGTTGAGTGATTTTTGACCAAGGAATACCCATACTCACATGGCCTCTGTTCTATTGAACCCTATGAATACGTGTCCAACCTCCCACCGCGCCTTAAGGATGACCCTAACTTCCCCGGGATCAAGTTTGACAGTGGAACCCATGGAAATTTAAAGGATGCTTCACCTGTAATGACTCGGCCCGATCAACAACAGTGCACTCAATGCAACTCTTGGTTCAAATGATAATACACAGATGTCCCTCTGTTGCAATCCAAAATTAAGTCCTTGGAGGACAGGGTGACTGTGTTGTCTAAGGAAAATGATAGAATGCAAGCCAACGATAAGAGGCAAAATACCACCGGTTCTATCGTGTTCAAAAATGTTGAGGCAGCCACGGCCATTGTTAATTCCAAGTTATTCTGACCAAATCGTATCTCTACAGCCAAGGTATGATATTTCAACAATGTTTTTACAACGATTCTGTCTATTTTGAATTTGCAAGAATGATTTCGTTTTGAATTAGCATAAACGATTGTGTTTGAAAAAGATTTGTTTGCTAAATCAAATATTGTTCTGTTTTGATTGAATCGATTTAATATGATTTGGTTTGTTTTGAATTAGCATAGACGATTGTGTTTGCTCTGAATTAGTATAAAATATTTGTTGGGTAAATCGAATATAGTTCTGTTTTGTTTGAATTGGTTCAAAAACGATTGTGTTTTCTTTGAATTGGCATAAAAAATTTGGTTTGTTTTAGCATGAATGATTTGCTTTGCTTTGAATTAGTAATTAAGAATTGTTTGATTCACCGCGTACATTTCTATTACCATTTGGATTAATTTAAAATGAGTTTGTTTGTAAATATGACCAGCTACATAATCGTGAGATTCTGTAGCTAGTCATAAAATTTGGATTTTTGTTGATTTTACAATTAAAACACTATCTAAAATTGTTTACTCTTGCCCATCTACAGGTACACACAAATTTAAATGGGAATGGGATCTGATGTGGCAGTTTAGAACATGCTTTTTGTTACATATTTTTGGTTTAAGTTGTTAGTCTTAGGCAGAAATAGGAATCTGGGAGATTGTTCCCATATTTTTTGCAAACAATTTGGATATTTTCCACAGGGAATGTTTCACCCTGTGGTCTTTATATACTTGTTATTTTTTGTAAACAACCCATCACTGTTGGGAGAACAGAGACTATGGACTTATGATTATACAGACTCGAATAGAAGTGGATTTTTTGTAACAACTTTAACTTTCAATTTATCTTACTTTTGTTCAAGTTTTGTGCATAACAATTTGTAATCAAATTATTGACTACTTTAGATATCAAGATTTGTTACAGGTTGATGCGTTATGATTTAAATTATGTCCATATTTGATGTATCTCATTTCACTCACAACAATTACTCTGTTTGAATTTAATGAATAGAAGGTTTATCTTCTTTGTTAAATGAACGATTATGTACAAATCTTCGCACTGGGATTTATCTAAATGTGATGATTGTAAATTATAAGATTGTTGTTGTTTTATGTATTGTTTGTTCTGCCATTCGTATTCAAAGAGCGTTGTTGCTTCCTGTTTACGAGAAGCTTGTGGAAAATGTGGTGCGGGTTTTTCCCATCAAACAGCTAAATCGAGTACTGTGAACAGAACAAATAGGAAGCGTTTCTACAGGTTAGTTTGTTAGTATTATTTAATTAGTTAGTTAATATATAAATTTCTTGTAATCTGAACACGTTTCATTGTTCATCTCTATAGTTCATATTTATAGTTAGGATTGTTATGTTATTGCTTATCTAAGATAGTTGTCATTTTATTTCTGTTTTATAAAATATATAAAAATAAAAAATAATAGCTTCACTGTCGTAAGACAATTTACATATGATTTTTGTAGATTTCGATCAAAATTTGTATAATGTAAATACTGTATATATAATCGAGAATTAATTGTATCGACAACTGAACATTTAATAAGTAGAATTATTGTTTTATATTAGTTAGTAAACTGTATATATTTTAGATTTGTATATAGTTTGTTGTAGCTGTTTTTTTTTTCACTTAGATTAGTTTCTTTAGCTTAGTTTTTCTTTCGTTTTCCTAGGACTTAGATCGGCTAACGGAGCCGCTAGACCCGTCGGAGTGGATCATTCCAAACGGCTTGGGTTATTTAGATAACCCCGGACTAGATCCACCCCTCCAGTTGATGAGAAGTCAATTTCTCCCGTCAACACATACATCTTCGAGAAAGACAGTCAGTCAGGCAATGTTGAAGGAAAATCCGCCACCAGGAGAACACCAACTACCAAAGAAAAGACAGCTCAGTAAGAGGACATGTTCAGCAAAATGGTTGAACAAATGGGGAAAATACTTTTGAGTTAGTCGAGAGTGGCCATATTTTGTAAATCACATGTTGTGATTCAACCCTCGTACAAGGGTATTGTGTAAAAGTGATAATTGTTGATATCACTTCATTTTCTGGCACATGTTGATATCGTTAGGCCTTGTGAGGTAGTTTGGGTATGAGTTTCTTATTATAAGTCCAATGGACATGAAACTTAATGTAATGCATTTTGGGGACCAAAAGTCTTTTCAGTTGGGAGGTGTGATCCGCATGGATCTAGGGAACATCACAGAAGTTTTAGAAGTGTCCCAGAGCGCATAGAAGCAACGTAGGATGCTTAGAATGGCTTCAATGGACAGAAAAAGGGAAAAATCAAAGTTCCCAAAACTCCATTAAAATTCCATGATCGTGAAGAGCGCGTTGCAAGATTTCCAACGGTGCAAACGACACGTCGAACAGAGTTACGCATCAAAAGTTATAAGCGAATAAAGTTCTGGTCATCCCAGCCGAGTCAGTAGGGATGAGTCAGGATCCGTACTGCTAACGTCAACATCCATACTGATGATGTCAAAATCCATACAGCATATGCGGAAAGCGTAGAGAGTGACACATGTCATGATGACGTCAGCATGCCACGTGGCAGCACCAGAGGCTGCCACATGTCACTTGAATTTCTCCTTTTCAGGGTGCCACATGGACGAGTAAAAATATGCCACATGGCACCCCAGGTGATGCCACATGTCACCACCCAAAAGGTGGAATGTGTCCAGCGTGATTTCAACATGTACAGGTGGATGAATCAGATGATGCCACATCGCCCAATAGGGAGGCACCACGTGGCACCCCCGAAATTCCCAAGGAGGGTCTTTGAATGAAATTTTAAAATTATATATATATAATATCAGAACTCCGCCAAATATGGTGGCAGTTCAGATATATATTACATATTCTACCATAATTAGTAACCACCAAATGTGCACCATAATCCTTGCCATATTTAGTGGAGCACACCAAAATGATCTGCCATATTTGGCGATGCACGCCAAAATGGGCCACCAAATTTAGTAAAAAGCCGCCAAACTGTCCGCCAAAAAGAGAAGAGTTCGTGGGATTTGACCCCGGGACCTTTGCCAACCAACGCTCTAAATTTAGCCAATCTATGAGCACGCCAATGGCCTCATTATTGCAAAACTACCCGAGAAATGGTATAAGGGGGTCTGGGTAGAGTTCGAGATAGGAGAAGACACAACAATGCACAGAGCATGAGAATGGAGCATTGAGCGTGCCCGTATGGCCTAGTACAGATCCATACAGACTGTACGAATTTTGGCATGCAAACCGAGGCAAGGTTGCCTCTTGGGTCCGAAAGTGCCAGACTCGGATCGAGGCATGGACATAGTCATTTTTTGGTAAAATGATGCCACGAACATAGTGGTGGTGTTAGTTTTATGATCTGAGAAAAACTTCAGTAGCCTAATTCCAGAATGAGTCATTTATTGCAGATGCAGTGGCACGATAACTAAGGCAGAGGTGTCTCTTGGGCCTAAATGTGTCCGACTCAAATGGAGATGATTTGACAATCATTTTTAGGTAATTCAACGACGCGAATTCAATGACGAGGTCTGTTTTTGCAAAAGATCTTCAGAGAAGAAATCTAAGTGCTGGAGAAGGCAATGTAAGCATGCTTTTTATTATGTTGTTTTGTCATTAAATGTTGCAGCATAGCATGCGTGTTATAGGTCTGAAGGAGCAGGGAGAAGTTGCAGCAAGGAAACAAGATTGGCTTATTCCTTCTATATATTTGTTTATTATCTTCTTTCACATCAAATCAATTAGTTATATGTGACAGAGAAATTGTGGCACTTGCATGACAAGTGGCCAACGAAGCAGTTATGATTCTTGTGGGTTCTAGGATCTTTTGTATGGGTTGTATATTTATTCTTGGATCTGAGTAGTAGATCTAAGGCTTTTGATGGGTCCATGTTGATGGGGGTCATATTTTATACTTCATATTTTTATGTATTGAGTATGTGGGAAAGATGTCCATGTCAACATCATGGATGCCTCATGAGTAGAACTTGTGAAGCTAATACATTCCTGATCACATTCCAATCTCTTGTTGTCATCACTGAAGAGGGACTTTAGCCTTACAACTTGTAAAGGAGAGACATCACTACATCGATAAGAATAAAGTGGCCAAGCTTTGGAGCATGACCCAAAGAGGTAGCCCACTACAAGTGACGCAGTCGTGCCACCTAGGCATGTCCGCTCATAGGACCTCCTCATTCCTTGGCCCGAAGAACTCAAAAGCTCTTCAAATTCCCTATCGGGAATTTCTACACCCACAGCAGTTCTCTGAAAGATCTCTCTTAATTGATCAAGAAATCAGACTTCGCAGTTTCGCGAGTCCTGTAGTCGAGTGTTTTGTTTTTATTCTCAAAACCCCGAACCCCAACGTAAGTCAACGCTGAACTTTCACGTCCCTATCGGAGTTTCTCTTGTCGGGATTTCGGCACTCGCGATGCTCAAACACTTCACTTTACCAAACCCCGAACCCCGATATACTTCCCTATTGCCTTAGCCTCCCGGGATAAGCCTTTTGTCCACGCGACCGCTCCTTATGTGACCGCAGTCATACTCCTCATTGGGGTTTCGCGGTTCATGATTCAAAGTGCACAAACAACTTGTCACCAGGATCCCCGATATCCCGATGACTCAAACACCGATAAACGGATTTCCTTGTAGGGACTTCGGGCTTCGCGGGATTGCGAATCCTGATACCAAGGTTTTTAGGACTTACCTTTTCCCAAACCTCGATGTGGTACGCCACCTTTCCTCCACACCGAATTCCCCGTGGCCCACTCTTTGTTTCCGTCGGGAAATCGCGTTTCGGAATTTCGCGATTCCCACTGCTATGATTCCCAAGAATCACAAAACACCGATTCCCGATGCACGTGAGGTTTGACTCTCCCACGTCACTATCTCCTCATTGCCTTTTCAGACATCGCGGGATCACGATTCTTGATGTAATGATTTATTTGTCCCCGGGATTCCCGAAATGTCGAACCTTGACTCCTCTCGGATCTTCCGACGCGTGTTCGCCCTGAGATCCACGGCTAGGATTTCTTCTCGGGGTTTCGAGACTTCAAAGGTCTCGAGTCTCTGGACTTCTGAAACCTCGATTCCTCTCCGGGACTTTCCTCTTCTCACTAGGTCTTAACCCCAGTGCAACTTCTGCCTGATCGAACGACTGACGGTTAACCCAACAACGATCCTACGGCTCGTGATCCTCCTGAGCTTAACCTCCGAACACAGTCATAACCTCCTTGCTTCTTTGGCGGATCCAACGGCTGACAGGATTTCACCAACCCTTTCCTCAAGATCCTGATAGTCTATCTCCCCTCTTTGAGGAATCTGCAAAAGGAGTATGTGTTCCTCCACGGAACTCGTCCTCCTGTGTGCAAACTTGCGACGCCTGTTCTAACACTATCACGCACAACTCCTTGTGCTTCTCTTCAGGGTTCACTCAAAGGTACTATACCTCCTGAGCTTTGTCAATTCTGAAGATTCAGAATTTAAAACCCGCTACTCGCACTCGACAAACCTTCAAACACCCTAAATGTTTGAGATATTCGACCCTGCGCACACCTGCAGTAGCGGTCTTCCAGGACTTCACTCAGATTCACAACTGAGACTCTCCCTTAGCCTGCGCCCTCTTGGCATGGCTCCAGTAACCCAATTTTACTTCTGGGTGAATGAAAACAAGAGTTAAACTACCTGAGCCTCCGTCAACGCACACCTTGCGGACGTTTTCGACTGCACTCCTTGCAGGAATCCTCGCTCAGATAGAAAAACAATTGAAACTCATTTCTTCTTCTTCTCAAATTTCAAACTCAACCATGAAATCTCATACACAACAATAAAGAAAATGCATAACAGGAAAACAAACACTCATGAGCACATCATTTAACATCAACACACAGAGAAAAGACACAAAACCATGGATTTGAATCAACTTCTTCTATTAATTCAAGATCTATACATGGATGTTCTTCTACAGCTCTCTGCTATTCTCCTGTGCTCTTCCTGCTTCAACTATGTTACAATGTACAATGAGGGTGTCTATATTTGTTTTCCCTCCTTCTTCTAAAACTGTCTAATCTATGAATTAAAATCTTATCTACCTGCATTAACTATATTAAATGCCTCCTATCTATTTAAGGACAAGATCTATCCGCTCAAGGCCTATTACAATACATAAGTGCGCCTCATTAAATTATCACATTAATGTCTGCCCAACAGTTTCAAGGTGTTTCAAAATTTGTGTTGGCCTGTCCAGCCATCTTTCGCTTTTGCACTGGCTCGCCTGATATGAGTGATGCTCCTGTATCATACTCCCTCGCTTTAAAACTTTCATGGGCTCATGTCCATGAGCTCCTGCACAGTATATCCATGCTTTTGTATTTCTGCTTCGTTCTCCCAGCTGGCATCTTCCACTGGATGGCCCTTCCATTTGACCAGATACTCATAGTATTCTTTCCTCCTGGTCTTCNAAGAAAATGCATAACAGGAAAACAAACACTCATGAGCACATCATTTAACATCAACACACAGAGAAAAGACACAAAACCATGGATTTGAATCAACTTCTTCTATTAATTCAAGATCTATACATGGATGTTCTTCTACAGCTCTCTGCTATTCTCCTGTGCTCTTCCTGCTTCAACTATGTTACAATGTACAATGAGGGTGTCTATATTTGTTTTCCCTCCTTCTTCTAAAACTGTCTAATCTATGAATTAAAATCTTATCTACCTGCATTAACTATATTAAATGCCTCCTATCTATTTAAGGACAAGATCTATCCGCTCAAGGCCTATTACAATACATAAGTGCGCCTCATTAAATTATCACATTAATGTCTGCCCAACAGTTTCAAGGTGTTTCAAAATTTGTGTTGGCCTGTCCAGCCATCTTTCGCTTTTGCACTGGCTCGCCTGATATGAGTGATGCTCCTGTATCATACTCCCTCGCTTTAAAACTTTCATGGGCTCATGTCCATGAGCTCCTGCACAGTATATCCATGCTTTTGTATTTCTGCTTCGTTCTCCCAGCTGGCATCTTCCACTGGATGGCCCTTCCATTTGACCAGATACTCATAGTATTCTTTCCTCCTGGTCTTCTTACCCACTCGTTTATCCAGTATGCATTCCATCTATGGTTTCTCTGCAGATGGAATATTCTTTTTCCATTGAACCTCTGGTTGTTCACCTTCTGTTCCCGCTTCCTCAGCTTTATATGGATATAAATCTGAGACGTTGAATATCGGAGATATTCCGATCCCATCCGATAACTCGAGCTCATAAGCATTTTCCCCCAATTTCTTCAAGACCTTACATGGCCCGATTTTCTTCATTTTCAATTTATTGTATGTTCCCCTCGGGAACCTCTCTTTCCTCAAATGTGCCAGAACTAATTCACTAACTTTGAACTAAAGTTGTCTCTTCCGCTGGTCGGCTCTGCGCTTATATTTGTAACTTGAATCTAGCAGTCACTGCTTCACCTGGCCATGAAGTTCTTTCATCACCTCTGCGAACTCTTCAGCACTTGCGCTCCTAGTCGCAGTCTGTTCCGAATCCCTTAATTCAGAAACTCCTCTTGGTTGTGTGCCATATAAATCTGAAATGGACTTTTGCCTGTGCTCCTATTCACTGAGTCATTATAAGCAAACTCTGCCTGCGGCAATATACTATCCCACTGGCTGTGGTGCTCTGCCACCAAGCTTCTCAGCAAGTCTTCCAGAATTCTCTTTGCCCATCCGTCTGAGGATGATAGGTAGAAATAAACATCAAGTTAGTCCCCATATTCTTCCACAGTGTCCTCCAGAAATGTCCCACGAACTTTGTATCTCTGTCCGAAACTATACTTCTGGGTAAGCCGTGAATTCGAACGACCTCTTTGAAAAACAGATTTGCGATGTGAGTCGCATCACTAGTTTTCTGGCATGTGATAAAATGTGCCATCTTGGAAAACCTATCCACTACCACAAAGACTGAATCAAATCCTCTTTGCGTCCTTGGCAATCCCAATATGAAATCCATGCTGATTTCATCCCATGACCTCTTGGGTATGGGTAATGGTTGATAGAATCCTGCATTCTTCTTTCTTCCCTTTGAATGCTGGCAAACTTTGCATCTGTCTACAAACCGCTTGACCTATGACTGCATCCCTGGACAAAAGTATGACTCGCTCAGCTTCGCAAATGTCTTATCATGACCGAAGTGTCTGGCCAATCCTCCGCTGTGTTTCTCCTTTAACAGATTCTCCCTCATGGAGCAATTTGGAATACACAATTGATTTCCTCGGAACAATAATCCTTCTTGGATCATATAGTCTATCCACTGGCTTCTATCTCTGAGAACTAGGTTCTCATCTACTTCATATGCTTCTTTGAAATCTTGATCATCTGCATACATGTCCCTGAGATCATTAAAACCCAACGTTTTGATTCGAAACTCCTGCAACAGCAAACACTTCCTGCTCAAAGCATCAACCACTTTGTTAGCAGTACCCGAAATATGCTTAATTACAAAAGTGAAATTCTGTATATACTCAACCCATTTAGCATGTTTCTGATTTAACTTTTCCTATCGAGTCACAAACTATAAGGCATGATTATCACTGTATAAAACAAATTCCTTTGGAATCAAATAGTGCCTCCATTTTTTCAATGCATGTATGATAGCATAAAATTCCTTATCATACATGGAGTACTTCAATTTCGCCTCATTCAACTTCTTGCTGAAATATGAAATCGGTCTGTCCCCCTGACTCAAGACCGCTCCTATGGCAAACCCGCTTGCATCGCATTTCACCTGAAACATCTTTTGGAAATCCAGAAACACCAGAACCGGTTGTTCCGTGATCTTCCATTTCAACAATTTGAAACTTTTCTCAGCGTCTTCAGTCCAGTGAAAAGATTTATGTCTTTTCTTGACTATATCCATCATCGCTGCGCTAATCCCACTGAAATTTCTGATGAACTTCCGGTAGAAACTAGCCAGTCCATGAAAACTCCTCACCTCAAAAATATTTCTCGGTAATGGCCAATTTTTAATTACCTCCACCTTATCTGGATCCATCTTCAATTCATTCGCGGATATAATAAATCCCAAGTAAATGAGTTCTTTCTTCATAAACGAAGATTTCCTCATGTTAATCAACAACTTCTCCTGTTGTAGCTTCTTCATTACTATAGCTAAATGCTTCAGATGTTCTGCCTTTGTTTTGCTGAAAATTAATATGTCATCCAGATACACAATGACAAACTTCCCGATGAATTCTCTTAGTACTTCATTCATTAACCTCATAAAGGTACTCAGCACATTTGTCAAGACAAACAGCATGACAAGCCATTTATACAAACCTTCGTTTGTCTTGAATGCTATTTTCCACTCATCACCTTCTCTCATGCGAATTTGGTGATATCCACTTTTCAAATCAACCTTTGAAAAAAAACTTGCTCCACTTAAGCAATCCATTAGCTCATCCATCCTCGGCAATGGAAACCTATACCTGATGGTTATCTTGTTGATGGCCCTTGAGTCGGTACACATTCTCCAACCTCCATTCTTTTTTGGACTGAGTACCGTTGGAACGGCACACGGGCTCAAACTTTCCCTGACCAATCCTTTGTCTAGCAGCTCCTGGACCTACTTCTTGACCTCTTAATTTTCTTGCGGCGTCAACCTGTACGCGGCTTTATTCAGAAAACTAGCTCCTGGTATGAGGTCTATATGATGACTCACACTCCTCATCGGTGGCAACGAACGAGGTAATTTGTCCACCACGATGTCAGTGAACTCTTCCAGTAGTTCCTGAATTTCTCCTAGCAAATCGTCTACTCTCGTGCTAGTCAAAATAATCTTTGGTTTCCTGACCACAAAGAATTGTGGATCTTGTTTCTTCTTCACCTCCGTAAGAAGATCCTTCCCACTCATGAGGAGTACAGTATTTCTCCCTTCTGGTTTTACTTCCTTATCTTTTATTGGAAGCAACATGTGTGTCCTCCCATTCTTCTCTAGAGTATATGTATTCATCTTCCCATCATGAATTACGTTCCTATCATATTGCCATGGTCTGCCCAACAATAAATGACAGACATCCATAGGAATAACATCACAGAGTATTTTATCATTATACCCTCCTATTTTGAATTCAACTAAACACTGTTTAGTGACATTTACCTGATGTCCCTTCTGTAGCCATAAAACTTTGTATGGACTCAGGTGATCAGTCGTTTTCAGCTCCAGCTTCTCTACCATCTCGGTTGAAACGAGATTATATGTGCTACCACTTCCCACGATAACCTTGCATACCCTATCCTTGGTTTTGCAAGCAGTTTTGAAAAGTCTGTTTCTTTGAGTTGAGTCCTCCACTCCTTCTCAGGTGTTTAGAGAACCTTACGCATCATCAATGACCTTCCACCTTCTACGTCTTCCGCTTCAACATCTCGCAACTGTGCCTCGGCGATGTGAGCTTCCCCTCCATCCTTCTTTTTATCTGGACAGTCGAATGACTTGTGCCCATTTTTCCCACATGTGAAGCATGTGATTACTCCACCTCTTCCTCTTCCTCTACCTATGGTATGAGGCAACATGTTATTATCAGCGTATCCTCCACTCTGCTCTATATGTTGCCCTCTCTGTTCAGCATGCTGGCCTCGCTGTGAACTTCCACCTCTCTTGGTTCTAATCTGAGGCTTTTTCCATTCGTCCTTGGGCTTCTGGTATTTATCTTGGGAAACCGATTTGCCTTTGGGCTGACTCCTGCTTCAGCCTCGCTGACCTTACTTATGGCTCAACTTCTCTTCAGATTTCAAAGCCATTTGGTAGGCATCCTCCACTGTTCGGATGGTTTCCATACTCATCTCGTCCTGGATATCGTATCTCAAGCCATTCATATACCTGGAAACTTTATCATCCTCGCTCTCCCGATGACCTGCCCTGATATTCAGTCGATAGAATTCCTCTGTGTATTCTTTTACTGTCATCAACTTCTGTCTCAGGTTCTGCATCCTCCTAAACAGAGTGATTTGATAATCTCTGAGGATGAACTTTGCCTTCATCTTTGCAATCATTCGATCCCAACTTTTAATTTTCTTCTTGCCCTTGCAGCGTCTATCTGCTTGTAGCTCGTCCCACCATAATGCTACGTGTCCCTTCAATCTTGTGACAGCATGCCTGGATTTCTTATCCTCTTCGACATCTTCATAATCGAAGTATGTATCCAGAGCTCTAATCCAATCTAGAAGCTCTTATGCATCCATATTCCCTTCATAAACTAGAATGTCCATCTTTGTTTTTACACCCATCCATGCAATAGCTTTAATTAGACGTTCATTGGCTGCATCCTTAGCTGCAACTTCTTCCTCATGTTCATCCTCAACTTCGTTGTCGGAATCACTCAAATCCCCTGCACTGGCTGTGCATCTTTGCGCTGTCTCCATGTCTTCGAGTCTGGCTCGGAGATCACACGTTTGTCTCTCTATGGCTGGATCTGCCATCTGCCTGCCCCTTCGTCGTAGCATCTCCCTATCCTCTGGATCGGGTGACTGTCTATCACTTCTCGACGGCATAGTGAATTTCCTTCTCCCTACTACAGAAAGAAAAGAGTCTTTCTGGGCTCTGATACCACTTGACGTAGTCGCGCCACCCAGGCACGTCTGCTCATAGGACCTCCTCCTTCCTTGGCCCAAAGAACTCAAAATATCTTCAAATTCCCTATCGAGAATTTTCTACACCCACAACAGTTCTCTGAAAGATCTCCCTTAATCGATGGGGAAATCGGAGTTCGCAGTTTCGCGAGTCCTGTAGTCGAGTGTTTTTTTTTTATTCTCAAAAACCCGAACCCCAACATAAGTCAATGCTGACCTTTCATGTCCCTATCAAAGTTTCTCCTATCGCGATTTCATCACTCGCGATGCTCAAACACTTCACTTTACCAAACCCCGAACCCCGATATACTTCCCTGTTGCCTTAGCCTCCCGGGCTAAGCCTTTTTTCCACACGACCACTCCTTATGTGACCACAGTCATACTCCTCATCAGGGTTTCACGGTTCGCGATTCAAAGTGCACTAACAACTTGTCACCAGGATCCCCGATATCTCGATGACTCAAACACCGATAAACGACTTTCCTTGTAGGGACTTCGGGCTTCGCAGGATCGCGAATCCTGATACCAAGGTTTTCAGGACATACCTTTTCTTGAACCTCGATGTGGTATGCCACCTGTCCTCCACGCCGACTTCCCCATGGCCCACTCTTTGTTCCCGTCGGGAAATCACGTTTCAGAATTTCATGATTCACAATGCTATGATTCCCAAGAATCACAAAACACCGATTCCCGATGCACGTGAGGGTTGACTCTCCCACGTCACTATCTCCTCATCGCCTTTTCGGACATCGCGGGATCGTGATTCTTGATGTAACAATTTCTTTTTCCACGGGATTCCTGAAATGTCAAACCCCGACTCCTCTCGGATCTTTCGACGCGTGTCCACCCTGAGATCCATGGCTAGGACTTCTTCTCGGGGTTTCGAGACTTGAAAGGTCTCGAGACTCTGGACTTCTGAAACCCCGATGCTCCAATATCCCGATGCCTCTCTGGGACTTTCCTCTGCTCACTAGGTCTTAACCCCAGCGCAACTTCTGCCTCATCGAACGGCTGACGGTTAACCCAACAACAATCCTATGGCTCGTGATCCTCCTGAGCCTAACCTCCGAACACGGTCGTAACCTCCTCGCTTCTTTGGCGGATCCAACAGCTGACGGGATTTCACCAATCCTTTCCTCAAGATCCTGATCGTCTATCTCCCCTCTTTGAGGAATCTGCAAAAGGAGTATGTGTTCCTCCACGGAACTCGTCCTCCTGCGCACAAACTTGCGACGCCTGTTCTAACACTATCACGCACAACTCCCTGTACTTCTCTTCAAGGTTCACTCAAAGGTACTATACCTCCTGAGCTTTGTCAATTATGAAGATTCAGAATTTAAAACCCCCTACTCGCACTCGACAAACCTTCAAACACCCTAAATGTTTGAGATCTTCGACCCTGCGCACACCTGCAGCAACAGTCTTCCAACACTTCACTCAGATTCACAACTGAGACTCTCCCTTAGCCTGCGCCCTCCTGGCATGGCTCCAGTAACCCAATTTTACTTCTGGGTGAACGAGAACAAGAGTTAAATTACCTGAGCCTCTGTCAACGCACACCTTGCGGATGTTTTCGACTGCACTCCTTGCAGGAATCCTCGCTCAGATAGAAAAAAAATTGAAACTCATTTCTTCTTCTTCTCAAATTTCAAACTCAACCATGAAATCTCATACACAACAATAAAGAAATTGCATAATAGGAAAACAAACACTCATGAGCACATCATTTAACATCAACACACAGAGAAAAGACACAAAACCATGGATTTGAATCAACTTCTTCTATTAATTCAATATCTATACATGGATGTTCTTCTACAACGCTCTACTATTCTCCTGTGCTCTTCCTACTTCAACTATGTTACAATGTACAATGAGGGTGTCTATATCCGTTTTCCCTCCTTCTAACACTGTCTAATCTATGAATTAAAATCTTATCTACCTGCATTAACTATATTAAATTCCTCCTATCTACTTAAGGACGAGAGCTATCCGCTCAAGGTCCATTACAATACATAAGTGTGCCTCATTAAATTATCACATTAATGTCTGCGCAACAGTTTCAAGGTGTTTCAAAATTTGTGCTGGCCTGTCCAGTCGTCTTCCGCTTTCTCACTGGCTCGCCTGATATGAGGGATGCTCCTGCATCAGCAAGGTTTAACTCCATTATCAAGTGAAGTGTCTTATCCATTATGTGTATTATGTTCTTATCTTGTTTTTCCATGAATTTCCGCACATAGAATGTTATAAGAAAGCATGACATATTGCACATAAGAGAAACTAAATATTCTTCATTCACTTTGAATTCAATCTTAAAAGACTTCAACTTTACCTTTAATTGCAATTTCTCAAGTAAAACGATCTATAACTGACCCTTTTGAAGGAGTGACAGAAACATTCAATGATTGGAAACTTATCACTCCCATGTTCAGATCAAATGGGATTGGAAAAAGTGTTGGACCTACATGGATTTGTGGATGCATACTGGGTTGGAGATATGTATCATAGAATATCTATAAGTGGGTATGTGTTTAACTTGTTTGGAGGAGTTATCATTTGGATGAGAAAAAGACAGGCTATATTGGAACTCTCAACCACAAAATTTGAATACATGGCTGCCACTCATGCAAGCAAGGAAGTAGTATGGTTACAGAGATTGTGTTTAGGTTTTGGGTAGGTACAAAAATTTGTAAGGATAGATTGTGAGAGTCAAATTGCAATCTTCTTGGCGAAGAACCCGACTTGTCATTCAAAGACAAAGCATATTGATGTTCAATATCTCTTTGTGAGAGAGATGGTTCAAGACAAAAAGGTGTTCTCTATGAAAGTGGACACTTTGTAAAATATTGCAAATTCATTACAAAATATGTGAGAACTCAAAATTTCTCTTGGTGTAAGGGATCTAAGGATATTTTTTCCCTAGATTGTTGATTGCATAATCTTGTAACCCACTGCATGCAAAGAAAACAACAAGTGGGAGAATGGTGGGTATGTGTTATACTCTTTGAAAAATTGATATCATGCACTATACAATGATATGGGAGAAAAGGGGGTATTGGGGGTGCTTTGCACCCCTTAACTAGGAGAATTGTGGGAGTTTAAGGGCGAGAGCATTTGAGAAAAAATTTCAGTTTGTTTTCGGTGGTTTTTTGCGTCCATTTTTCATGGTTTTTCGAGACATGGTTTTTTCCAATGGTTCCCTAATTTTGTTTATGGAATTAGGGTTGTTGAATAATCTAGGTCAATGGATTAGGGGTTTGAATGTCGCGGGATCCTATATGTATATTGTATTATAAACAATGAAGAAGACGTCGAATAGAAAATTAGAGGTGTAGGTCTAAACAGGTTGTTGGTTTTCCTGGTTTAGGTTTCTAGGGTAAAATCTCTGTGTAATGTGTGTGTGTGCCATTGTATGTTTTTTTTTTATTAAGAATTTGTTCATAGTAATTATTGTACAAGGTTAAAATATAAAAGAGAGCCAATGTTGAGTAGAGGGTGATCTCGTAGAACCACCCCTAAGTTGAGGGTCACCTTATATATTCACCATTGATATGAGGACCATGATGCGACAAGTACATATTTATTGGATCCATATAAAACCCTAAGAAAATATTGAGAAAAATGTGTAATTATCAATATCTCAAAAAACATTCTAGTCCAGCAATATCAAGAAAGACATGATAATCCAAGATTATGGCTATTCTATGCCTAAGAACCATGCTTATATCAACCATAAAAAAAAGTAACAATGACTTAGTGAATCTTCAAGTAGTCATTCATTCCCATAGTTCCATGTTCTTCATGTAAGAATAACCACAATTCATAGCTAGTTTCCTTAAATTCCATGGATAATAGGCTAATCCAAGTCCAAAGCCACCCCAATACCACAAGTCCTAACAAGCACCCACTGCAATAGTGATTCCCCATTACTTCTCTCCTCACCAGCATTCCCTGTGGGAATTATAGCGAAACCTACCAATATCCATGGTTGTGGTAATTTTTCTCTCTAAACATGAGCTCTAACCATTCACAACTACACAATATCAAGTCCTTCATGGGAGAATAATAGAGCAAGCATTGGGAATCCATCTAAGGTTCCATGAAGAACACTATTAGGAAAATGAACTATGAACTATGAATAATCCTAAAAAATTAAACCTTTGGAAAAATTGATAAGTAGAGCAC
>SNQJ01S0051818.1:58526-77916 GCA_010110895.2 Picea sitchensis
CTCCTGTAAGGAGGGTAGCTGAGCCATGAAGTGCTCGGCTAGCATGCGCATACTTCTCTGTCGAGTCGAGGACTTCGACACGGCTTCGTTGGGAAAATTGATACACAGGACCTCTGCGAGCAGGCGGCTCGCCAGACCCCCCATTCCCCTTACTTTAATGAACGAAAGGAGGTTTCAACCACCTGCTCTTACCTACATTTACTCCAATTCTAGAAACAGTATTAAGATCGGGTCTGATGGCGCCTGGAGATCGCGATGATCCCCTCTGCAACTGAACTCGGTGCCTTTGGCCTTGTTTATGTAGCTCCTTCCTCTCCCCAAGTGACCATGGGCTATGACCATGTGCTTATTCCCAACGCGCTTTTGGCGTTCGCGAATGGAAAGGAACTATTCCTGAAATTTGAAATCGCGATGAGCAAAACGTCGAGACAAATCAATCTGATGCCACATGTCCCTCTGAGATCTGACGGTCTTGAACTCACTCGACACTGCTGTGGGCCCAGGCTCGGGACTCTCCCGACATCTCGTGCATCGGAACATAACGGAGCTTCTTTTTGTGCCTTGGAGTCGCGATGGGAGAAACGCCGAGATGGCCCAATTTGTTTCCAGGTGTTCCCTTTAGATGGACGGCTGAAAATGCTTCGTGATGTTCGGGGTTTCGCGATGCTCGAAAACATAAAACCTTCACTCCATGAACTCCTGAATGCCAAAATGGCACGGATGCACGCCGCGTGTTCTTAAGATGACCGACCGAGGTAGAATTCTTCACTTAACAGGGGACTGCGCTCATTCTCAGGCTCGCTTGATGTGACCTGGTACTAGGACCGTGGGCCGAGCTTTGAAGGGCGCTTATCGACATTTCAGGGTTTGGGGTTTCGAAAGGCGAAGAAACAGGGAATTTTACCCCTTGAACTCTCGAATGCCAATATGCCGATGTGACTGGATCCTACGCCACGCGTCACTGGATCGGACGACCCAGATTCAGCCTTGAAATATAGGAGCTTTCCTTGATGCTATATGTCGGGTAACTTGATAGCCCCGAGACCTCGATGACCATTGATCTACTTCGTGGATGGATCTCGGTTGTCGACAACAAAACCTTGCCCGCTCGTTTGACTCGTAACCGGAAAGGATATCCTTTCGCTGTTGTGCTTGGGTGTTTCCCGGTCATTCTGCAGACCTGGGTACTTTTGTGCCTAAGACAAAAATAATCGCTAACATTAGGCTCCATGGGGGATAGATTCATCCATGTGATGCTCTAAGAACTCATTCTGCAGCTTCAGTGCCTTGCTGTTGGGCTATGGAGTCAGGCTCAACACACCACGTTGCTGAAAATACAGGCCGAAAAATAAAAACAAAACAAACTAAACGTTCATGCTTACATGAGATTATTTATGTACAGTCCTAAGCTAATAAAACACTTTACATGGGCTAGGTGAAAGAAAAATTCCACCATAGCCATTCAAGCAGCTTCCTGGATAGAAGCTCCTTCCTTCTGTCGACGATCATCAGTGGATGGTGTAACTGTGACAGCAGAGAGGTTACACTCTTCAACTCCTCCTTACAGGCTGGAGTTGAGATGAAATAGGGCGGCTCCAAGGCATAGGGGAAATGCCACTCCATGTACTTGCAGACAGGGTCATAGAATGAGTGGAAAATTCCAGAAAATGGGCGACAGACACCTTCCTCTACTACACAGTTGTTCACCTGTGGCTAAATATCTCTGATAAGAACAGGTTGATGGTGGACAACTGATGTAGGCTTGCTTCTCTCAGGCGGTGGCTGCTCGCTGACTGGCTCTGGACAGGAAATATTTTGCTCCTCTGGTTCGGTCTCCCCCAGGTCCGATTTGTATTCATCATAAATAGGGACCATGGGGTGGTTCTGTTTGTTGACTGGCTCTTCAGTATCTCTATAGTGATCAAAAGTAGGATAAGCTTGCTGCTCATCATCACTATAACATATATCAAAAAGGGGTTTTCCTTCATTGATATGATCCTCCTCCAGAACAGTGATCCAGTAAAAAATTTCCATTTCAGGGATAGCGGGACCTGCTGCTTCTGGTTGCTCATACATAATCCTTTTCTCTTTAATCCCAGGTAAAAATATATCGTGAGAAACCCCCTGGGGGAAAAGAGAAGAAACCTCTTCCATAACTAACCCCTTTTTTAAAAAGAGAGGGTCCTCGTCATCATGAGCAGAGTTGCTAGGAACATCTGCTTCCACCGGATGCCCAGGTAAGACATCTACTATAGACCACATCTGCTCTATAAAATCATAATTTTCACAAGAGGCATGTTGATCGTTATGACATCTAAAAGAGCAGGTGCATCTGAATTAATGTCAGATGCTTCCATCCCATGGCTAACACAATTAATATCATTCAACACCTCTATTTTTTCATGGCAAATGATTTCATCCACAGTAAAGGCTTTATCATGGACATGGTTTTCAAGGCCAACAGAGGCTTCATGAAGCGAAGAAAACTCCTCACAACAGTTTTCAAACAAGCAATCAGCTGGATAGTAGTCTTTACAAAATGAGTTGAAAATTGTATGAAAACCTGTTAAAGAGCGGATGCTTGCAGCGGGAAGAGACTGACACCATTCAAGAGAAGCTCCCTTCAATGAATACCTAAAGAGCTTAATCCAGACATCCTCATGCGTGATATTGTGTCTGTGAATAGCCTCATGGAAGTCCAGTAAATGCTCAGCTGGTTCCTCCCAACTTGTTGCATGAAATTCAGGGAGGAAATCTTCCCATTGGTCTCTATCAGGAAGTGCATTAGGAAACCCAACTATCTGGGAAAAGTCACAGAAAGCAAACCTTTGAGCCATAATTTTCTCCATATCGAAACAGTGGAGTCACCAATCGATCCTCGAATCACAGAGTCGCCAGGTGAAAGATGCGCAGCTTCAAATATGCATGGTCCTTGTTCACCATCAAAGGACAGATCTTAATGTTGTCTTTACCCCAGGAAGCTTCTCAAACTGAGAAAGCAGCTGCTGAAACCTTCTCGAGAAATCTCCTTAGGGTCAGCTTTCAGGTGTGCTAACAGTAGTCACAGTTGAAACAGTGATGTGGAAACAATGGAGTCACCACAGTGGAGTCGCCAGGTGCACAGTAACAATATTTAAGGGCTCTGATGTCTGATGCACCTTCAGAATCAAAGGCTCAATGTCGTTCTGCCTAGGGAAAAATCTTCAACTTCGTCCCCGGTAACGGCGCCATAAATGTTAGCGTCGGAAGTCACTCCTGGATTGCTTGCAGGAGCAGAGCCCAACACCCATAATTTTTATGTCACAATAGTTTTTAATGGATGATCAGATGGGTAGAGACTCGAGGAAATATCATTCTAACTCAGGGACTGGGTCTGGCATGTAAGGAACAAAGGAGGTCTTGATCTAACTTCAGCCAGTGAGTTGATTAAAAAGTGAGCAGGTGGAAGACTTGGTAAGGAAGGTGAACAAACAACTTTAGGAAAAAGGCTTCCAGCGGTTTGCAGAGGAAAGACTCTGAATGAAAGATCCTCTTGGTTCAGGGTCTCAAGAAACTGAAAGGGGACTTGACTGGATCCTCCAATTCCAAGTCGCTCAGCGCTGGGAAAAATCACAAGAACTGGTTAGAAACAACGTAACTGCTACAGTGATCCAATCCAACATCATCCTATAACAGCTACAACTCAACTAGATCCTCCAATTCTGAGTTGTTCTAACACAGTGTAAACAGAGACGTGAAAGAAACTGACATCCATAAGGCAAGAAGTCTCAAAAGTCCATGCATAACTAGAATAACAGTGCTTCATTAAAACTTTACAACCGGGAGCCTTGCTCAACCATCGATACTTACAAAATACAAAGACTGAGTTTATATACTTAGGAAAATTCACCTCCCAGAGGCGTGCTCAGTCACCTAAGGCTTGGTGTCCCTTCAGTCAAACTCGTACTGATATCTTTATTTAAATGCCACCTTAACTACGCATGGCTCCTGTAAGGAGGGTAGCTGAGCCATGAAGTGCTCGGCTAGCGTGCGCAGACTTCTCTCTCGAGTCGAGGACTTCGACACGTCTTCATTGGGAAAATCGATACACAGGACCTCTGCGAGCAGGCGGCTCGCCAGACCCTCCATTCCCCTTACTTTAATGAACGAAAGGAGGTTTCAACCACCCACTCTTGCCTTCATTTACTCCAATGCTGGAAACAGTATTAAGATCGGGTCCGATGGCGCCTGGAGATTGCGACGATCCCCTCTGCAACTGAACTCGGGGCCTTTGGCCTTCTTTATGCAACTCCTTCCTCTCCCCAAGTGACCATGGGTTGTGACCATGTGCTTATTCCCAACGCGCTTTCGGCGTTCGCGAATGGAAAGGAACTATTCCTGAAATTTGAAATCGCGATGAGAAAAACGCCGAGACGACTCAATCCGGTGCCACGTGTCCCTCTGATATTTGACGGTCTTGAACTCACCTGACGCTGCTGTGGGTCCGGGCCCGGGACTCTCCTGACATCTCGTGCATCGAAACATAAGGGAGCTGCTTTTTGTGCCTTGGAGTCGTGATGGGCGAAATGCCGAGATGGCCCAATTTGCTGCCAGGTGTTCCCTTTAGATGGACGACTGAAAATGCTTCGTGATGTTGCGGGCCCCAGTTTCAGCGTTTTCGACGCTGTTGGGGTTCGGGGTTTCGCGATGCTCGAAGACATAAAACCTTCACTCCACGAACTCCCGAATGCCGAAATGGCACAGATGCGCGCCGCGTGTGCTTAAGATGACCGACTGAGGTAGCATTCTCCGCTTAACAGGGGACCGCGCTCGTTCTCAGGATCACTTGATGTGACCTGGTACTAGGACCGTGGGCCAAGCTTTGAAGGCTGCTTATCGACATTTCAGGGTTCGGGGTTTCGAAAGGCGAAGAAATGGGGAATTTTACCCCTTGAACTCTCGAATGCCAATATGCTGGTGTGACTGGATCCTGCGCCATGCGTCACTGGATCGGACGACCCAGATTCAGCCTTGAAATATAGGAGCTTTCCTTAATGTTATATGTCGGGTAACTTGATAGCCCCGAGACCCCGATGACCATTGATCTACTTCATGGATGGATCTCGCTTGTTGACATCAAAACCTTGCCCGCTCGTTTGACTCGTAACCAGAAAGGAGATCCTTCCGCTGCTGCGCTTGGGTGTTTCTCGGTCATTCTGCAGACCTGGGTAATTTTGTGCCTAATACAAAAATAATCGCTAATAGAATGAGAAAGTGACTATAAAATTATGTTGCAATGTCATCCAGGTTGCAGTTCCTCTGCGCAGTTCTTGGTCTGTGTACTAGTTCGCTGGTATGCCCTCTAGAGTGTGTATCAAATGATGAGGCCATTCCTCTGGGGGTGTCAATTTCCACAACATTTTTCACTTATCCAAGTGTTTCGTTGGTACCCCCTATCCATCGTACCTATGTTTATTGTTTTTTTTTGCTTTGCACCGAACCTTATGTCCAGTAACCACTTACATTGGTACCAATCTGTGATTGTCTCTTTGTGTGAGCCCCACCATATTGCAGGTGTGGCCTTGAGTGTTATATAAAGTGATAACAGTATTTGATTCTCCAAGACTCTATCTTCATACTTTGCTAAGCATGTTTCCAAATCATTTACTCTGTGGAAACTGGTGGTTCGCTTATCTCTGTGCCGACCCATCTTACTGCACGATATATTCATGCACATATTCTCGTGGAAACTTTGTGTAACCTTTGTTGCTAGTTTTCTAGATTGGGGTTTGAGTCTATTGCACATAAAGTAATGCTCCTCCAACTAAGTATCCTATCTGCAGTTGGGTTTATGTAATATTCATCACGTGTAGTTGTTATGTACAACTAGTTGATTTTCTCTAGGTCTAAGCAAGTAGGTTCTACAAACCTTTCCCCTTCTGATGGGTCTAATGGAGCGAGGAGCCTGTATTCTCCTGACTAAAATGTCATCTTTCTTGTCTTTAGATTGATTATGGCCTGGTTTTCAAACGCCCAATCTAAACCAAGCAATGTTGGATATGGTGTTGTGTCATCCACTATTTAAATCACTTCAAAATCTACTTTAGTGCGCCTTCCATCAAGTTCTATTGTCACTCCTTTCAGCATACCGATTGGTAGGACTCTGTGTGGTTTGCTAATTTCAGTTGAACAGGTGAGCAACCTAATGTAGGTTCTCCCATGAATTTCCATGTATTCTTTGGTAATACATTAACTTCAGATCCTAGATCCAGTATGATGTCTCCCATGTTGAAATATTTGATATTGGCATTCAGTATGAACTCCCTACTTGTTCTTCTCCTTGTATGTAGGTGATTGACTCCCTTCTATTCTAGGTTTCCTTCCGTCTCGATGCTACATTTTTCTAATATATTTTTCAATATTTTCATAGATGATGGCTCATTTAATAATTTTACATGTGATCGAAAAAATCCTTTGATTATAATTACTTGTTTCATGGGTTGCATTTCGTTGGTATGATCCAATAATGGAGGCATCTCGTACTATGGTGCTTCCTTGTTTTGCTACACAGTTGAAGTTTATGCCATGTCTTCTTTCTGAAATTCTTGTCTTGCTTTCTTAAATACCTCCTTCTCCTTCTGCGCGTCGAACTTCTTTCTTGGTTCGGTGTTCTTCTTCACCCACTGGTTTTCTATTGGCTCTTGTTTTAGATCATCCGCTAGTAACTATATTGATGTTCCTCCCTTCATCCCTTTCTTTGGATGAAATCCACTAAACATTCTAGTTGTTTTGCTTCCTCTTTTCCTAGATATTTACTAATAGTGTCGGGCATTCCTCCGTATCATGGTTCGATGTGCGACAATACATACAAGTTGCTGGTGGAAGTGGACATTCTCTTGCATAATGTCCTAGTTGTTGATAATTGTGACATACCATTGGTCCTCTACCTCATCCAAAGCCTCTTCTTTCCCATCCTCCACCTCTGTATCCTGCTTGATCTCCTCTTGGTGTGTTGTATTGAGGTGCTTGATTGTACTACGTGGTTTGTATTGAGGTTGTGTTGTGTTGTACTGTACTACGGCTGCACGTTATTATATGGTTATTGTGTAGTATTATACTGCAGTTGCGTAGTGTTGTATGGAGCTAGAACTTGATTAAACTATGGTGCAGCTTGCCCAGTCATCATTTATGCCTGCACTCTATATGCATATGATGTCCTCTCTCTCATCAACTCCATAGTTCTACAATCTTTGTCGTTATGGCCTACTGACTTGAAAAAGTTGCAATATGAACTCTTTGAGACTGTCTGGTATTTCTGCATCATCATGCAGTGATAAGGATCGTGACCCAGTTTCTTGCAGATTTCGCACCATAATCCTCCTGTTGGTAAAGAATTTGGAATTCCTGCTGCCATATACTGCACACATGTCAGACATTCATTCTTGTGGTGTCCTTTTGTCCTACATGTAGTGCACCAAACGAATTCTTGTTTTTCCTTACTCTTATTCTAGTTTAGCTGAAACATTAAGTTCTTCAAATCCTCCTTCAGTTCTTCGATAGTTGGGTCCATCTGCTAATACTAGTTTTCGTCCAGTTGCAGGGTTGCCTGCAGAGCTTCTTCCCGCGTCTGGAATTTTTGTTGTCGCAATGAGTATTTTAAATGTGGGAGCAGTGAGTTGACAAATAGGTGTCAATGTTGCATATCGGTCATGAGATATTTTAACTTTCCCTTCAGTTGCTTGAATCTCTAGTCAATTTCCCATACAGATTCTCCTAGTTTCTGTCGGATTTTTATCATCTCATTCATGTATTGATCCTCTGAGCTTGACTTTTGGAACTCATTTATCAATAAATTCTTAATGTCTGTCAGTTTCCTTGTCATCCTAAGTGCACTATTTTCATCTATACTCATGTACCAGTCTAATGTGCAGTCTCTTAGCGTAATAGATAACTACGCAAGTTTAGTATCTTCATCAGTGATATGTTTTGATTCCCATATCTTTGCACAAATGAACAAGTGTTTCTTAGGGTCTTCTCCTGCTTCTCCTCGAAATTATAGTAACTCGATGGCGGGATCACGTCCTGCCATTCTGAATTTTGAATTACTACCTCCACGCGGTGTAGATACTTGACTATTGTTGCCCGAACTATCTCCTCTAGTTGTTTTTCCTTGTTTGTATGTACTTCCTATTGTCTGACTTCTTCTGAATTTTGGTTGTCTAAATGATGGTGATCTCTTTGGTGTATTATTCGCACATGGGTTTATGGGTTCCACACTGACATTAATATGGATAGGACTGCTTCCTTCTCTTCCCGTTATTGGCCCTCTTGTCTTCCTCTCATATGTTTCCCATAGGATTTCCTCAATCTTCTCCATAGCTCGGAGATCCTCTACCTCTTCCTCATCACTCACCAAGCCTTCCCTCACGACTACGGTTCTCTTCTTCGTATTCACCTTGTATTGGTAGGGTACTATGCTACATGTATTTCCAGTTGTCACCATGATCCGCTTGATCTAGTCTTCATCCACCATGATTGGATCCAAGGGTTATTCCTCCTTTCCCTTATTCTTTCCTCCTTCCATTTCTCCTCTTTCTGTTAGTGCTTCCCCCCTTCCTCCATGCACGCAGGGAAGTTTAGTTGTCTGAATCCATGGTCATTTCACCTTTATTAGATAGTTGTATCTTAATAGAAGTATACAACAATCGAATGTACCTTCCTCAAGGTCCGCGTAGAAACTTTTTCTTCACTGCACTATACGACTTCGTTGTGTCGACTGCAAACTTTGTTATAAAACCTGCCACAATATTGTCAAGCCAAAAATCTATTGCGTAGGTGAATTTGTTGTTCACCTTCTGTAACTGCTCAATCTATGCTGGGGTCTACTCTAACTGTTGGATCTGGTTTGTTTTGTGGTTATCCTTCAACCTTAGTATCCACTCTTGCAATAGATGTGGAAAATCGCAGAAAAAGACTTCATGCAAATTAGTAAACACGTATTTCTCAAGATACTTGCGGGGTGTTATTCTAGGGTTTATGTCATATTTCTATGCAAACTCTAGCTCTTTGGTTCTTAGACAAGTTTTGATCTCTGCTTTTGTGGGATTCCATGGTATCAATATCCCCTTCTAATGGATCATTGCTTTCTTCTTTTCTTCACTCTTCTCTTGCTCAACCTATCTCCTCTAATCAATCCTCTCATGTTCCTACCAACAGAAACAAAACCATTTGATGGTTACTCTTTTATTATGTCTGAATTTATTGACCCAGGGTTCATTTCTGATCAGGTTTCCAACAAAGCCTCTAAAATTGTCGGCCCTCCTGGTAAACCAGAAGGAAACACAACGCACAGAATGCACTACGTAGTCTCACCCGAGATAGCTTTAATGGGTGGTTGTAACACTCATGTGTTTACAGCCTAGGATTGAGTGTGAGATATGAGATCTGTATATTGAACCACTATTATAACTTGCAAACCCAATATACTGTTAAGTACGAATAAGTAGGAAATATAACAACTCATTCATTAAGAATAACAATAACTGCTGGAAGAAAATAAAGATATGCATGCATTCATCTCATAACACATATGTTACCTTGTCTCACTCCCTCCTGGGCTACATCCACAAATATTTGGACCTCAACTCTTTTAATATAGTCGTTATGTCACTACAGTGTCATGTGCTTACAACTCTTCCCGATTGGGTAAGATATATATGAGGCGGACTAGATCGTACTAGGATCCTCAACCTATGATATAACCCTCAATATCTACCCTCCTTCATCCTCTCTAACTCAACAACTTACCAAAATAGATCATACATCAAAATATTACATATCGGTTCACTACAACAACTCTCTCTACAATAATGACTTATATCTAGAAAATCCAAATCCTTATGATACCTAAGTATATGTCTGAACCCCTTATGATACCTAATTATCTATATTTATATGTTTCTGGCTCTTCATCTATTACAATGCATTACCAAAACCCTAACCCTATTGTCGTTAGGTTATCCATGCATGCACGCGTGTTGTTCTTCCTTCCAATTGTCGCTTTCCTCGTGCATTCTTTCTTTCCCAAAATCGCCTTTCTTTCTGCTTTGGCCTGCCTCCAACATTCATCAATCTTGTATCTAATATGAACTTCTTGATATGGTCCTAAAGCAATCTGAAGGTTTCAGTGTCAAATTTGGGGAGTATTTTTTATGGATGTGGGGGTAGGTTATGCACCCGTCCTGGGATTGCCAGAGAATCTCTGGAAAACCATGGTTGATTATCTTGAGGTTGATTTCCCCTTTTTTCGTTGTTTTATTTATTATCCTCGATGTCTTCGAATTCAGAATCTAAGAGATCCGAGTTAGACCCTTCCTCGTCGGATTCAAAATCGTCAGGTTCAGAGTAGTTACCAACTAGTGCTTCAAGGATTAGATTAAGGGGTTTTTCGATCTCAGTAAGGGAAAAATATATCAAGTCTTCTACCATGTGAAAAAAAACCTGGTCAGGGTTGTCAACAACTAGTCTTCTTACTTATTTTATACAAGTAAAGAAGCTAAAGGTAACGCTCCAATTTTTCGGGCACAATCTCTTGTGATTCTTCTAAACTGGTTCAACTCCCCATGGGGGAGAGCATAAGGTATTTCATGGAATAGGTGTTCTACTTCCTCATGCTGAGGTGAGTTACTCGTTTCAGGAGTACTCTCTATATGTCGTTTGTCTTGAGAATGACTAGCCATACATGTGGGTTGTTTTGAATTACATGATATGCAGGATATATTATTAGAAATATAATTATCCATTCATTCCCCATCCCTCCTTCTATTGCTAATCCTATTGATGGGTTAGAAATCCGTTAACTCAATAGTAGGAACCAAACCCGCTTAAGAGGCCCAATTAGACTTGTAAACATTTGATGAGTGGAATGGTTCTCCAGATATTTGATCCGGACGATTTATCGATGGGATTTACAGGTTATTGACAAGTGTATCTTTCTATGAAAATTTTCTCCTTCATATTAAGAGATTCTCTTTTTCTATTTTTATACTCTTAAATAATCCAAGTAAGATAAGGATGATGGCATAAGCCAACTGATATAGGGAAATTACTAAATATTGTAGAATGTTGAGCTTAGGATAACCCTTATACCTCAACATGTAGACAACGATAATCAGACCTATTCCAAGATTAGCAATAATACTTTTACTTCCAGAGATTCATCATTGACTGAGATAACATTTGTAGAAAGGAAAACAAATACGTAACAAAGACGAGTGTAAGAAAATTAGTTCTCTTAGCTCTACTATCAATCACATATCAACACATTGATTTCTTTTCATCATCTATAACAAAAGAATTGTTATAGTATTGAAAGATAACTTAACAATAAATAAACAAACTCTTACTCAATATAGTAGCACTATCAAACTCGAAGAAGAAAAAAATCCCTCCTCGATCCAATTAGATTGACGCTTTAGATGAAAAAAAATTATTTGGTTCTAAACAAAACTTCTTAATTAAAAGTCGCGTAGAAATAATTCTTTTAAAATTCTAAAAAAAAAGGTTTTTCCCAAAAACATCGACCCTTTGCACGAGGTCGATCTCCCTATTTATAAAGAATCAATAAGCTAAAAATAATTATTAAAATTTGTGTTAAGTACAACAAAAATGACACTTGGCATACTTTATCTCCTCATTCTCTTGAGATCATCCAATTTTTTACTGCAGTGGATGATTTCTTTCATACTCCGCCCACTTGAAGAAAAGGTCTTTGCATGTGTTTGAATAGGGAAACCTATGCTAATCCATTGGTGTGGAGAAGACTTCCTTTATCTCCACAGCTCGTTCTCTATACCTGATGAAATTTACACTTAAGTGTTGTAGGACTGCGAGAGATTTGATTGGGTGTTTCATGAACTTATTTACTTGATCTAGAGTCATACTTGAAATCTATGAGATCTTTGCCTCCCATGTCGAGTTCTTCTCTGCATGTCATTTGACTATGTCATGCAAATTGGAGAAATTGTCTGGTGGACCAAAATCTGGTAGGTCAATGTTTTCCATCTCCCGATTTATTTTGTCCCAACTTTTCTTGAACTCTCCCCACCTTTCCTGTATCTTCCACTGAGGTTCCTGGACCATGCTCACCCAATATTCAGCTACCTTCCTGATTTGGGAGATGTTGTTATCCATCAGTACATGGATTATGTGCTCTTATGAGTCTCGACATTTCTGTATTGCACTGATATAGCCAATCCTCTCTAAGGAATAATATTGCCTGCATTGAATCATGGTAATACTTCACTAGATGGCGTAGATGATCCATATCCTTATATGCAACTGCTAATTCCTTTTCATCCCTTTTCTCTCTATCCAATGTTCCATCATTTATAGCCATTCTCACCTCGATCATCTTATTTTTCTTAGCATATTCTATGTTGAGAAGTGTTTATTCTATGGTGATGAGGAGTTTTCTATCAAGCGTGAGCCTCCTTTTCTTGGTTTTCCTTATCATCACAATTTTCCTATTTCTATCATAAGCGATCGCTTGTATATTGATGACCTCGTCTACTGGCTCAGGAATATTTTGATCTCCCTAGGTCAGAGTGTTGCCTAGGATTCCTGCCATATATATATATTCTATGACCGACTCTTGTATTTCTATAGAAGGGGGAACATTTGTACGTCCTAGTGACTCGGCCCCCTGTTGGGGTTCATTGGTTAGTGGAGTTTCAGCTTTAGATGGGGAGAGGGGAAAAGGATCGACATTTACTTGAGGATCGACTATTGAGATGTTGATTTTTTATCAGTGTGTTTTTTCAGAGCCCAAATCATCCTTGGAGCTTTCCTTCTTAGGATGAATTCTCAATTGGTCGAGAAATTCAGTGTCCAGAATGATTTTGGCCTTATTTTCTCTTTATTTGGGAATTGAGGTCAAATATTTGGGAGTTAGAGAAGATGTTTCCCCTGTTTCTCCCTCCATCGTGATTGGTATTGGGTTATGAGAGAAACTCCTGATCTTTCCTCATCATCATATATGGTAATTAGGTCTATGAGAATATTGGGCACATCTATCCCACTTGATGTTCTTGTTCCCCCCATTTGTGATGTAGTAGCAACCAACGACCTTTCCTGTTGTGACTTAATGCTTGGGTTTTCTCGATGAGCGGTCTCCTTTAGTGGAGTTGTCTCTGAGCCATTCTATCTCTTCTCCAAGATTGATTGTGTCGACCGGGATGACCCTTAAGGTTTCTATCAAAGGGTTAAGTTGGGGGTCATTTTCTAACATTTGTATGACTCTTTTGGATTCTTCTAGAAACATCATCCCTCTTCTATGTGCCTCTGCGGCTTCTATTGTTTTGTTTTCTTCCCTAACCTTGAGGGCTCCTTGAGATATCTATTCTATCATTTAAACCTTCTCATCCATTTTCATCACTTTAAATATCATCATATTGGGGTTATCCTTTCTTTGGCGCACCTCCTCCCAGTCCTGAGCACCTTCTGTACATATTTCTTCTTCAAACTTATCATGGGCATACGACCAAAAGCAAGATACCTATGACACATGTTGGGGTACTAGTGCCCTTGGGTCATGTTTGTGAAATCAACCTGTGGGGAATCTATACTCCAATTGGCTCAAACCCTCTTATTTTTCTTGTGCAATATCTTTTAGCATGTAAAACCCTACATGAGATCCATAGGGTATGAACGCTCTCTTTTTGTCCTTTACTGGAGTGGCATTATAGCCTTGCAGAATGGTTTCATAACAAATTTCTTCCACAATGAGTCGGCCCGATACATGAGTGGCAAGTAAATGTGGCATGCCAGTGGCCCCAAACACTCTGATATAGGTGGTGGTTTCTTCCAAGTACCAATGGCCTACTTTTGAAATCATTTTCTTGGTTGCTGCCATAAGCCTTAGGCATTCATTCTTAAAAAGAATGAAATATAATTGATCTATAAATTCATATCATATGAGGGAATAATATCTATTGTCCATGTTCTCCCATAGAATGTTGAAATAGACATGCACGGGTAGCTCCACAACATGTCAGCTCAAATTCATTCCTAAGAAGATGTTCCTTGTGCAGATCGCGTCCAATAAGTATGACTCCATGTGAAAAGCTGTAATTTCTCCATCCTTTGGTGTATGGGATTGCAATATGTTGGTGCTCAATTGTGGTGTAGGCGCACTCACAAGCACGTCCGCTCACAGGATCCTCTCTTTACCATGGCCTGAAGAACTCTAATGTCCTTCTATTTCCCTATCGGGAAGTCTGCACCCACAGAACTCTTCGCACGATCCCCTCTCTTTACTTATCGGGGAATCAGACTTCGCGACTTCACAAGATCAGTGGTCGAGCGTAGGACTCTCGGATCCCCGAATCCCGATTCAAGTCAACGTTGACCTTTTCCTTTACTTTCTCGAAACTTTTCTTATCGCGGTTTCGGCACTCACGGTGTCGAGCAACTCGGTTCTTCGACTCCCGAGTCCCGATACGCAAAAACTCTGATGCGCTCGCGAGTTGACTTTTCAACGGTCCCTTTACTCCATCGGAATTTCGGAGTCTGCAAGATCGCGAATCCTAATGCCCGTATTTCAGGCCTTCTCCTTCCCCGAATTTCCGAAAGGATGTGCCACATGTCCACCTACCGATGCCTATGGCTCCACACTGTTCCTTTGGCCTGTCGGGATATCGCATTTCTCAATTCCAAATTGCAAGAGTATCCTGTCCTCAAGACCTCTGATACGCCGAACCCCGACTTCGTCAGGTCTTTCGACACGTGTCCCAAATGATGGACGGTTCATATCGAACCTCGGACTTCGCCAAGCACAAAGTCAAACCATTCACCTATATGAGCCCTGATGACCGAATCCCTAGTTGAGTGATCACACGACACGTGTCCTTCTTGAGATCCACAACTATGATCCCCTCACTGTTTCGGAACTCAAAAGGTCTTGGGCTCTTGACTTCTAAACCCCCGATATACCGATGACTCTTGGTTCCTGCCACCTATCCCAACAGATGGATGGCTCTGAGCTCATCGAGATCTCCACGATGGATTTGTCGATCTCTGGTCCACGGGATTCCCGATTTCCTGAACCCCAACACCTCAATATCCCGATGCTTCTCGGGGTTTCCACTCTGCTCATGAGGATTTAAACCATGCGTAACTCCTGTCAAACGGACGGTTGACGGGTAACTGTTTGATGATCCAATGGCTCATGATCCCTAGAGATTGGGCTCTGGATGCAGCCGTAACCTGCCCACTTCTTTACCAGATTAGACGACTGGCGGGATTTCACAAATCCTCTCCACAAGATCCTGACCATCTGTCTTCTCCTCCTCGATACGTTCAAGAAGTGAACCAAGGAATCCTTCCCAGACTTAATCAACTATGACACAAAACTTCGACGCCTTGAGTCACTCGATATGCACCAACTCCTTATGCTACCCTCAATAGCTTCAAATACTTTATCCCTCCTGAGATTTCTTACGACTCTGAGTCTTAGAGAAGATTCTTGCGCGCACTCCTTGCGGCAACTCTCAGACACTTCCAAGTGTTGAATACCTTCGACTCTGCACACTCCTGTAGCATCAGTCTCTCACACCTTACTCAGGTTCGCAACCCTGAGACGGTTCTTCGCCTGCGCACTCCTTGCATGGCTCCTGTGCCCAACTTCACTTCTGTGGAGATGAGAACAAATGCTACCTATCTGAACCCTCTGTCAACGCACTCCTTGTGGACAATTCGACTGCACTCCTTCTAGGAATTCTTGCTCAGATAGAGAAACAATTGAAACTCATTCCCTCTTCCTTTCAGACTTCAATTAGAACATGAAATCATATACACAACATATCAAAGCAAATGTATAACAGGAAGAAAACATTCATGAGCATAACATCAATACACAGAGAACAACACAAACCATGAATTTGAATCAAAGCTTTCTATTAATCCAATGTCTGTACATGGATGTTCTTACACAATTCTTTGCTTTCTCTTGCTCTTCCTTCTTCAGAATTCTTCAAATATCCTCATACAATACACAATGAGGGTGTCTATATCCCGTTTCCCTCTTGCGTTCTCAAACAGTCTAATCTAGAATTAATTTCTATCTACCTGCATTAACTATCTTAAATGCCTCCTACCTACTAAGGACGAGAGTGAGCTGCTCAAGGTCCGATTACATCACACAAGTGCGCTTCATTAAATTGTTACATTTATGTTCGCACAAAAATCCCAAGGTAAATTTCAAAATTCATGCTAGCGCTTGCCCAGCTGTCTCTTGCCTTCCGCGCTGGCTCGCTTGACGTGAAAGATGCTCCTGCATCATACTCCCTCGCTTGAAAACTTTCATGGGCTCCTGTCCATGAGCTCCTGCATGGTATTTCCATGCTTCTGTATCTCTGCTTCAGTCTCCCAGCTGGCATCTTCAACTGGATGACCTTTCCATTTCACCAAATATTCAAAATATTCTTTCCTTCTGGTCTTCTTACCAATTCTTTTATCCAGTATGCGCTCCATCTGTGTCTTTTCTGCAACTGGCATCTGCTTCGTCCACTGGATCACTGGTTTCTCATCTCCAGTCTCTGTTTCCTCAGCATTATATGGGTACAAATCCGAGACATTGAATATCGGAGAAATTCCGATCCCATCGGGTAATTCAATCTCATAAGCATTTTCTCCAATTTTCTTCAAGACCTTGCAGGGTCTAATTTTCTTCATCTTTAACTTATTATATGTTCCTCTCGGGAACCTTTCTTTCCTCAAATGTGCCAAAATAAAGTCACCAACTTCGAACTGAAGTTGTCTTCTATGTTGATCTGCTCTCCGCCTATACTCCTGACTTGAATTCTGCAACCGCTCCTTCACTCGGCTGTGAAGTTCCTTCATCGCTTCTACGAAATCTTCTGCACTAGCGCTCCTAATTGCATTCTGTTCTGAATCCCTCAATTCAGAAATTCCCCTCGGCTGTATGTCATAAACAACCTGGAATGGACTTTTCCCTATGCTCCTGTTGACTAAGTCGTTATACGCAAACTCTGCCTGCGACAATATATTGTCCCAACTATTGTGGTGCTTTGTCACCAAGATTCTCAGCAAATCTCCCAGACTTCTGTTTACCACTTCTGTCTGTCCATCCATCTGAGGATGATAAGCTTAACTAAACAATAAGTTAGTTCCCATATTCTTCCATAAGGTCCTCCAGAAGTGCCCTATGAACTTCGTATCTCTATCCGAAACTATACTCCTTGGTAAGTCATGAAGTCGAATGACTTCTTTGAAAAATAGGTTCGCGATGTGAGTCGCGTCACTGGTTTTCTGACATGGGATAAAGTGTGCCATCTTAGAAAATCTATCCACCACCACAAAGATTGAATCATAACCTCTTTGCGTCCTTGCAACCCCAATATGAAATCCATGCTAATTTCATCCCACGGCTTCTCAGGTATGTGTAATGGTTGATAAAAACTCACATTCTGTTTCCTTCCCTTTGAATGCTAGCAAATTCTACATCTATCCACAAATCTCTTGACCTCTTATCGCATCCCTGGCCAAAAATATGACTCATTCAGCTTCGCAAATGTTTTTTCATGACCGAAATGCCCTTCCAATCCTCCACTGTGTTTCTCCTTTAGAAGATTCTCCCTCATGGAGCAATTCGAAATACATAGCTGATTGCCCTTAAACATCAATCCTTCCTGGATCATGTATTTGGCCCATTTGTTGCTATCTCTGAGAAATGGATTCTCAGCTGCTTCATACGCTTCCTTAAAGTCTGGGTCATCTGCATACATGTCCCTGAGATCATCAAAACTCAATGTTTTGACTTTGAATTCCCATTTGACGTGTCTCTGATTCAACTTCTCTTGTTGAGTCACAAACGACAGTGCATGGTTGTCACTGTATAGAATAAATTCTTTCGGAATTAAATAATGCCTCCACTTCTTCAACGCCTGTATGATGGCATAAAACTCCTTATCATATGTGGAATACATCACCTTTGCTCCATTCAACTTCTCGCTGAAGTACGCTATCGTCCTGTCTTCTTGACTCAAGACTGCCCCTATTGCAAACCTGCTTGCATCGCATTTCACTTGAAATATTTTCTGGAAATACGGCAACACCAAAACTGGTTGTTCCGTGATCTTCCTCTTCAACAGATTGAAATTCTTTTCGGCTTCTTGTGTCCAGTGAAAATATTTATGTCTTTTCTTCACTGTATCCATCATCACTGCGCTGATTCCACTGAAATTCCTAATGAACTTTCGGTAGAAACTAGCCAATCCATAAAAACTTCTCACCTCAAAGATATTCTTCGGCGATGGCCAATTTTTTATTACCTCCACCTTATCTAGATCCATCCTCAACTCATTTTCCGAAATAACAAACCCCAAATAAATGAGCTCTATTTTCATGAACGAGGATTTCTTCATGTTTATCAACAACTTCTCCTACTCTAATTTCTACATCACTGTAGCCAAATGCTTCAGATTCTCCCCTGTTGTTTTACTGAAAACCAGTATGTCATCCAAATACACAATGACAAATTTCCCGATGAAATCCCTCAGGAATTCATTCATCAACCTCATAAAGGTACTCAGTGCATTTGTCAAGCCAAATGACATAACAAGCCATTCATACAACCCTTTGTTGGTTTTGAATGTTGTCTTCCATTCATCACCCTCTCTCATGCGAATCTGATGATAACCGCTTTTAAAATCAATCTTTGAAAAATACTTTGCTCCACTCAAGCAATCCATCAAATCATCCATTCTTGGCAATGGGAATCTATACCTGATGGTTATATTGTTAATGGCTCTTGAATCAGTGCACATCCTCCAGCCTCCGTCTTTCTTCGGACTGAGTACTGTCGGAACAGCACATGGACTCAAGCTTTCTCTGACCAAACCTTTGTCCAACAAATCCTGGACTTGCCTCTTAACCTCTTCATTCTCCTGCGGCGTCAATCTGTACACGGCATTTTTTGGTAAACTGGCTCCTGGTTTGAGATCAATGTATGACTCACACTCCTGATTGGTGGCAACGAACGAGGTAATTCGTCCACTACAATGTCAGCGAACTCTTCCAGTAGTTCCTGAACCTCCTATGGTAATTCAGCCACTCTTGTGCTAGTCAGAACAATTTTCGGTTTTCTGACCACAACGAACTGTGGATCCTCCTTCTTCTTAACCTCGGTAAGGAGTTCCTTCCCACTCATGAGAAGTATTGTGTTGCTTACTTCCGGTTTCACCTCCTTATCCTTGATTGGAAGCAACATGTGTGTCCTCCCATTCTTCTCTAGGGTGTATTTGTTCATTCGCTCATCATGAATCACATTTATGTCATATTGCCATGGTCTACCCAGTAATAGATGACAAACATCCATAGGAATGACATCACA